>JACEII010000003.1:6909122-7010358 GCA_014332785.1 Antheraea mylitta
AGTGGCTCAAGCCTAGGTTCGATCCCTCGGTAGGGAGCCCTTGAGTGCGTTGCTTGCGCGATACGGTGACACACAAATATACATCACTGCTACAACACTACACGATCACCCCCACATACGTGCACGCCTACACGCTTACACATGAAAGTGGAAGGGTTTACTTTTTCCCTCATCGAACTGAAAAACTCTTAATTTTCCGATAATAAATATATGGAGGAGTTGTTGAGGCGTGTATGCTTGGTACACATATACGTTTCAACAACTCATACATATATGAATAGTTAGCTAGGTTAGCTAAGATAGGTCGCGATTTTACATGCAACAGGCAACAGCCAAGCCGAGGTGTGCCGTGCACCCTTGAGCTGGTTGCCAAAATAAAATCGGCTGAGTGCCTTAAGCGCTCGCCTTAGTAGTCCGGTGAAGCTGTTAAGATCTTGCTGGGTCAATAGCGTAGACATTTCGAAAAAAAGAAAAAACGTATGTAAGAGCTTAAGCGATGATAAGCTCTTTATTTTACAAATGAACTATTATTAATACTAATTTTTCTAATATTTTGGTCACATGACATAAAATATAATTAAGAGCCATTTTAATCTTTCAGTTCTATGCTTTGCGCTTATTCGAATAAAGAAAACTGATAATTAAAAAAAATGTCATCAACCAGATACGTGTCATTAACTAAACCGGAAATTATGCAAGACTTGATAATCATTATGACATATCCTGATTACTAACAAAAGAACGTGTAGCAATGGAAACAATCACACAGATCTGCGGCCAACCGTTCAAAACGCAAGATCAAATACCTAAACTTCGTAGTCATTTTACCTTGACAACAACCTGAGGCAGAACGCGTTGGACGCTGCGTCCACACCGGTTAACTGCATACCTTGTCGATGATAATGACACCCCTAAAGATCATACATTTCGCCCGTGACATTAATGACTGTTTTTAACTCAATACACATATAAGCTAATCGAACTATGACGCAAACTTTAATAATGGTGAATAAGATATTTTAGCTCAGATACGAATTTAGAATATCGGTTTACTATTTATGAGATTTCTAGACAGCGATATAACAGAAACCATTATGTTTTATAATTTATAAAATGATAATAATTTAGACCTGTTACCGTTTTTTCAATTGTTTAATGTAATCGAATTTCGATTTATAATTTCGATAGGAAAAGAGATAAGGAGTTCGGAATTTATCTGACATTGGAGCTCAGAGTTTTAGTTTGATGTACGGTATGATAAATTATAACTTATTGGAAAAAATATCCAATTTTGTTTTAGCAGGTTTTGTCACATTTGGTAAGTCAGGGACAGGAGTGCACGTAATACAGCTGAGCTTAGTGAACATCGATAAGGAACTTTTAACCATACTTAGGTCGTTAATCTTTAGCAATGTCGCGGACTCATCACCCTGCATTACCATAAACCGACATCTGCACAGTGAATCGTATTGCAATACCATGAACCCAACAGTCGCACATTGAATAACCCTGCAATACCAGGGACCAACACCCGCTCAATGAATCGTCTTGCAATACGATGCACCCGACATGGGTGCAGTGAATCGTTTTGCAATACGATGGACCAAACATCCGTACAGTGAATCGCCTTGCAAGACGATGCACCCAACATCCGCGCAGTGAACCGCCCTGCAATATCATGGACCAACAACCGCACAGTGAATCGCCTTGTAATACAATGGACCCGACACCCGCGCAATGAATCGCCCTGTAATACCATGGACCGACATCCACGCAGTGAATCGCCTGCCAATACTATGAACCGACATCCGCGTTGTGAACCGCTCTGCAATACTATGGACCGACATCCGCGTTGTGAACCGCCCTGCAATACTATGGACCGACATCCGCGCAGTGAATCGCCCTGCAATACGATTGCCTTGACATTGGCGCAGTAAAGCTATAAATAGCTAAAAACTTCGCCTTTGACGATAATTATTATTTGTTAATATTTTACAAACTTGTTGAACTATTTAAGCAATCCTAACTTGTCTTAACGATCCTAACTTCCTAAGTAATATTAAAAAATATGTTTGTTTATTCAGCTTTCACGCCATAACTACTCATCAGAGTATCATGAAATATTGTCAGAAGTACAGAAAAGAATATAGAATAACTTTCATTACAATACCCGTGGGATAGGTAAAATCTATATTGACGCGAACGAAGCCCCGGGCAAAAGCTAGTATGTTTACAATTATCTGTGTAAGTTAAAAAGGCTTACTGTTTAATCATTAAATAGAATTATGATATATAGTAAAGTGGTTATTACTTTAAATTATTAATCAGTTTTAAACATAAATCACTTGTGTTTCTTTGCAAAATGTATGGAAAAAATTAAGAAAAAATTACTTACTGATAATTTTGAAAACCAAACGTATTGTATTCACCATCCTTACTCTTAACCAGTAATTAAAAATCGAATCCTTTATAATATGGAGAATATTTACCAATTCGCTTATCATCTGATTAATCGATCTGCGAATTTAATATTTACTGCAATCATTACCAGGTCAAGAGCGGATCTAAAGCTGTGGATTTTTTTACAAATAAATATTATCTTATAAAAACTTAGCTGAAAGTTTGAAAGGATTAAATTAATTTGTTTGTCAAGGGTATTATCGTTTATTGTCAATACACAGGCTGTTTATATTCGTAGAATGAAATTTACAATTCACTGCTATTTTCATATGATATCTTAAATTCATAACACCTGCTACGTATGATACGAGAGTAATTTCAATGAATTAAATTAGAATTGATATGTATGGCATAAGCATATGATTTTAGCTCGTTACATTGTAATTTACAGATATATTATTTATATTTTCTCACATGTGCAACTTTAAACGTTCGTTCACATATTAGAGAAGACATTTCAAAATAGACTGAACATTGAGAAAACATAATAGACGGAAACAAGAAGAAGATAACAGTAACACTAAATCGACATGATGTATAATAAATACAAATTAATTAAGCCGTCACGGGACGCTTGGCAGATGTGAAACACATGTGTAACGTAGTAAAAAGCACTGTATACACACTGTATACGTATGCGAGCTCAGTGCAGCAAGAGACTGCGCACAGTCCATTCGTGTCGCCACGTCTCGCTACGCCAACAGTTAGGTTTACCCTTACCTACAAATGTTTAAAATTAAAAACATCATTCATCACCTGTGAAATAGCAATATAAAAATAATTTCACTGCGATACCGTTATATTGAAATAGTTATAATTTGCATGTTTTATCGTTGAAAATTATCAGTCCGGAATTATGGCTACCATCTAATTGCAAATATTAACAAGAATATATATCGCAATAATAGCTTTAGCTTGACGAACACTAAATATTTACCACCAGGCCAAGATTAGAACTTCAAATATATTAATTTATTGTAAGATTTAAACCGATATTCTTCCACACGATTTCCACTTTTTTTTCATATCATAGGAAGCAAAGGAACATGCGGATCACCTGATGTTGAGTGATCACCGCCGTCCATAGAGACTAGAAACATCTGAGTCGCATGTGCGATGCGAGCCTGGTTAGTGGAGAAGGGAGAGGAGGTGGGCCTGACTGACCGAAAGAAATGTAATAATGCAAGCACTATTAATTCACGTGGGTGTTTCTATGGGTCAGATGGTACTATCCCGAACGAGCCGACCCATTCATGCTGAAACCAGTAATAACTTCAGCGTGACTCTAACACCTACAAAGCACACTCATCTATCAATTGTCATTTCACCATTAATCGTTTACATAATTTGCCAACCAGTTCGCACCTGTACTTGGCCTTCCGATATAACAATTCAAAATTCAACCATTGGTTCCATCGAGTAACTCACAAACATTATCAATTAGTAATTAATAGTTCTGAGCTTATAGTTACGTCGAGGTTACGTTTGACTTATATGAAACGAATTGTTATTTTCTCGAATCGATAATATTGATTACAAGCCAATAAATAATAACATGTGATTTATGGTTGCCTTTGATCGCTGTTGTCAAATTCACGATGAATTGATTTAATTGATTATCTTAGCTGTATTTATTCTTATAATAATAATACCACGGAGCATGAATTCGGAGATGACACGAAAACTCACTAGAAATGTCTAACAAGAGAGCCAAAATATTGTTGTTAGAACATTAAAATTATCACCTACATTGTAATATGGCTGCAATATCGACAATGGCAGTAATAATCTACAAGTTTATTTGTAAAGAAAAAACTATATTTTTTATTACCTTTGTATTATGTGACGTAAATTGTCTACTTTCAATTTCAATAAAAAAACAATTACGAAGCATGTCTCTTAGCAGTCCTAAAGAGAAATTGTTTCCTAGTGTAGGTATTCTATACATTAATCAGTTCACTTGTGCACAATAATCAAACTCTGTTATGTAAAATACCACTAATATTACCAAATATATAGTAAATGTATGTCCATAAAAACTTTAAAGAACTGCATTTGGTAAAAAACCGGCATAATTTAATTACTAGAAATTGTAATAAACTGGTCGTCCCATGTTTCAGACTTGCAAACCCAGTAATAGTTTTTTGTCTGTAATAGTGTTAGGTTTTACAGTAAATTTACAAAGTATGTTGTTATGTTGTTTTGATGTCAAAAGGCATTATTATAGAGTGGATCAATATGTGGAAGATGGTGATTTCTGGAATCGACTCCTTTCTGTGCATCCACTAAAAACGACTATATGATAAATTGGAAATATATATGTCAAAAAAATGTACCCGATCGAGTTTCTTCTCGATGACTGGGTTGTTTTTCGAAACGGTGATAGTTTTGACATTCATAAGTACCTTATTAAAGCCAAAACTGAATAAACTATTTTTGTTGTGATTTGAATAACACAAGATAAGGAATCCTAACTAATATTATAAAGAGGTAAAATTTGTGAGTTTGTGAGTTGTGACATTGTAGGGAGTAATCTCAGGAACTACTGGTCCGATTTGAATAATTCTTTCAATGTTATATAGCTCATTCATCGAGAATGGTTATAGGCTATATATCATCACGCTAAGATCATTAGCCGCGGAGCACAGATGAAAAATGTTTCAAAATCGCGATGTTTTTTTCCTTTTGAGAACTGCTGCGTGTTAGTGTTGGTGTAGTAGTGTGGTAGTGGTGGAAGTCGCGGGCAGAGGCTAGTGTAATATAAACACATGACAGACTAAGATCCCTACAAAAACTCCTAAGCACTTTTTCTTCTTTCTTTCTTTTACGTTAGTGGCAACCCAGTCCTCTCCAAAGACGATTACTGCAATTTTAAAGTAAAAAATTGATTAGACTCTTGTGCTTTATTAAGGAGTTATAAAAGGTACAATTAAAAATAATATGTGTAATGCTACCATCTTCAAGGCCCCACTCGCAAGTAAACGAGTAAGCAGTTTTTGTCACTGAAGTGTGACAGTTGATTGTTGCCAGTATAATTAAATATCTAAGTATGCCCATATAAATCAAATTCTTTATATTTTGTAGATTAATTTGGGTCATTGTAAGGCGTATATTTCGATGCATTGATTTCAGATATACTCATGAAAAAATAAAAAAGAATGTGGTGTCATGGGACACCAGGTAGGAACGAAGTTTCTTCGGCTAAAGTAGAATCGACAGAATTTGCAAAAAAAAAAAATCGTGCTCAATTTTATGTAATTGTATTTCAAATTATCAATTAAAATAACAAAATATGTCTCTTTATTTTTGTTTGACAACGTAAAATTAATAGAAATATAAATAATTACAAAAAAGGAGAAAGAGAAAGGTATTATACACTACTCGCCTGTGTATACGACTGTCGCGCCAGCGCACGTCTCATTTAACGGTTTTATTTCACGCACTTTTGGTTACGGTTTTACTATCACATTTTTTTCATTTCGGTCGCGCAGCAAAATCCTATCTTCTCCAAGCCTGCCGTAAGGAACTTCGTTCCAATAAAGAATTTCGTTTATTATCTTAAGGATAGTAAGAGCATAACTCCTTCGTAAGAACTATATTTAGTTGGCACGCGTTGAGATCGTAACACTTAACACTTATTAGACTAGACACCCGCTTGTTAGTTATGACACGCAGGCTGTCCCAATGGACAAATTTCATACAGTAATATTTACTTTTGCCCGCCTGTATATTATTTAACATTTCCAAACGAATTATTCATCTACATACGTAAATATTTACGAGATAATTTACAATGCAAATAATTTAATATACAAAAATCTCGTGTCACGGTGTTTGTATTCGAACTCCCCCGAAATGGCTCGACCGATTTTTATGAAATTTTAAAGGTATTTTTGGAAATACAACAAGTACCGATAGGTAACCGAAATTACGCAGACGAAGTTGCGCGGGTCAGATAGTAATTTTATAAATACGAATGCTTGTAATTCATCCACTCTTTGTAAAGAATAGAAATGCAACCGCTATAAAAACGATAACATCAATAAACCAAAAATAGTTATTAATTAATAAACGAATTAAAAAAAAAAAAAAACAAATTTGCACACAGATACGATTTTTTACGTATACAAGACAATACATGTAAGCAAAAAAAGGTGCGGACCAAGAGTCTGCAGAATAGAAGAAACTAAAAAAAAAATTCAACCAATCTTAAATAGTTTGGCAGATTCGAATAAAATTTAGTATAGTACTCAAATATACCGGTTATATCACAAAATATACTT
Source organism: Antheraea mylitta (assembly GCA_014332785.1). NCBI lineage: Eukaryota > Metazoa > Arthropoda > Insecta > Lepidoptera > Saturniidae > Antheraea > Antheraea mylitta. The sequence goes on from JACEII010000003.1 coordinate 6,915,866, forward strand.
TTTGAAAACTTCTTTAGATGCGTGATTAATTAAAAGAAAAGAAACTATTTGGCAGGGGGAAAACTTATGGGTTCGCGTCACTGATGACCTCGACATACTCGTGACGTTTTACGCTTACGTTAGACTAACAACGCGTATAGTATAGTCGCCTATACACATATGATATTGATAAGCTTGTGCAGCTTGCACATATATTAGATAAATAATAAACTATATAAAAATGTATATAATTATTGCACGGATGGCAATAATAGGTGGTAGAGCCACGCTGAAGTTATTACTGGTTGTAGCATGAATGGATAGTCTCGTCCACGGTAGTATCCTCTCACAGAAAACCGACGTGAAGTAAAAGTGCTTGCATTGCTGCGTTTCGTTTGGGCAGTGAGAGCTTTTTTTTTTCTCGAACTGACCGACGCTACGCTATTGACCTAGCAAAGTCTTAACAGCTTCACCGGACTACTGTCAGTGAGAGCACCGGAAGACGATCTCCCATCTAATCCCTCTTCTCTCCCCTACTCCCTCTTCCCTATTCCCTCCTCCCCCAATATAAGCTGGCAACGCACTTGTAACTTCCTTGGTGTTGTTAGTATCTATGGACGGTGATGATCACTTAATATCAGGTGACCCACCTGTTCGTTTGCCTGCTATGACATAAAAAAAAGATATGAAATGAGACTAATGTTAATAATTTCAATTTACAAATTATGAAATTTAAATAATTCAGGCTACAATTGTTTAAAAATCCAAAAAAAGAAGAACAGTTATTTCACTGATTCATGTTCTCACTAGTATAGGCAGTCTTTGTGGCTTCTATTTTTTATTTACACTCAGCAAAGGGCGGCAATAGATTAGATTGATAATTCACGAACATTTACTCTTCACAAAATCGATCTACCAGCAACAGTAGTTATATTAATAACATAGTTTTCAGTTTCCAATATTAATAAATCTGAATATTTAGTAAGCTTTTACCTTAATCTATATTATTCTTAAAAAGAAAGATATATGTAAATTATCTGTTAAAAACACCCACAATATATCATAATAAGGCGCTATGAGTGTGATGAAGTCACACGAAATATTTGAGGGCTTCCTCCATCCACATTGCACAACAGTTGACTATGATCGCCGGAACAAACAGCACGCGAAATGGCGTGCCTTGATCAACATTGCATCAAAAAATTTAACGTGAGAATGAATCCGTCGATTGTACAATTTCCTTAAGTAATAAAATCCCTAACTGATACTTAGAACAAAATAAATTATGGCTTTTTAAAATTCAAAGGTCGATACTCAATTTTTTGTAACATTTCTGAGAGCATTGATTGAGAATTTTGGAGCTTTTGCTGTAATTTTTTGCATTTGTATATTGCGTTGACCGGGACGACCGCTCCTAGCTCGGTTCTTTAAAAACATATTTAAATTAAAATAAACTATTAGGATTGCCTCACAGAATTAGCATTTTACATAAAAAAATGTATCTCTCTTATAATTATAATAATAAAATATTTTTTTTTATTAAAATAAACTGTTAGATTGCCGACAAAATAAGCATAAAAAAAACATCTAAAAAAAAGAGAGATCGCGGTTTCGAACTGAGATTAGATGGATTTTCAAAGCAGCCGATTTCCATTTAAGATATTTTATATTTTTAGTTGCCTGAAAACTCAATTAAAAAAGATTTCTATGAATGAAATCTAGCTAGATCGATTTATCGTCCACGAACCCAGGTACATACTAAGTTTCATGGAAATCGCTGACGCCGTTTCCGAAATCCCGAATATATAACAATATCCTAGAATTAAAGATAAATCCTCGTTTAAAGATATTAGGTAGATAGATAGATTTACACTCAGTATTTTTAATAAACTTAGCTTATATTAGTAGATATATAAACATATCTTCCAAAATAATATTTTTTTGTTATATAGATATACAATTATAGGCGAAGCGTCTTCCCACACTGATAAAAGAACAAACTCTTCAGTTTATTTGTGTTAATAAACTCGAAATAGCATTAGATCTATCACACTGTCGAAGCATCAATGAGTATGCTTTTTACGAATTATTACGAAACCTTACATAAATGTATACAATTAACCATAATTAATTAATGTGCTTGTTTAATCTTGGTGATCCAGTGATTTGAACGGTTTAATATCAATCCGATATCTACAGGTTCGAATCCCGACATGTATCAACGCTTTTTTGGAATTCAAGTACATCTATCAATTTAAATTGGTAACACTATCGGCTGACGGTGCAAGAAAGTATTTTAAAGAAATCTGAACCTATAAAATGTTCTTTCAGTACTATCGTATGTGAGAGAATAATACAACTTTGGAGTGATGTTGGTGGTGGGATGAACCCGCAGTGGGTCTCTTATAGGCTAATGATAATCCATTTATCGCAGTCATCTCGCACCCCCCTGGGGGGGGGGGGGCGCGGGGAGTCTGTATCAGGGTATCCTATCTTGCGGAAGCTTCTTTCGCCACCCTTAACAAAGGGTGTGTCTCTTTGACGCCTCCTCTGCATCTTTTGCTGGTTTTCGGTGGTGCAACTCTGCTGAGTCGCACCTTAAGCTAATTGGTGACATATAACGGGCCACCTGCGTGGCCGGGCTGCTGCTGCATAGCGTACCTAGGCGAAGACTTTATCGAGGTACGCTATGCATGCCTTCTCTTCGGCTTCAGTTCCGGGCTGTTCCCAACGGAGCATCCCGTCCGACAGCTAAAATTAGCTGGGCGAGAGTGAGAATATCACTCCCGTACTCCGCTGTCGTAGAGGACGCCACGCTGGGCGGCAGCTGCTGCGTGCCGGAAGTCGACGGGCGAGGTGCAGGCAGGGAGGTGCGGAGTCCAGTGAGCGTAGCGGGGTTCGATGGTCTTGAGGCAACGGGGTCCGTAGGCAGGCTAGGAGTCGTCGTCAGGTTGTCTGGTTGGCCCTGAGAAGGGCCTTTTGATCGCCCGCTCGTCATGGATGACGAAGCCGACGAGAAAGCGCGGGAAGAGCGCATTGTCGCGCAGATCGAAGTTAGCGGCACTCTAGGACGATGTCGTACGCGTGTGACAACGGAACGAATCCCTAATGATAATGTGATGAGATTTAGTATAAATATGTACCACGTCACCAGCAAATAACCAAGTTGGACTAAACCTCACCTGGTAAATGTTTCAATATTTCAAATAAATTCAATTTATTGTTGTGATACGTGTGGTGTATTTGTGTGTGTTCTATGCTTCGAGACCTTGATAGACAACACTACAAAAATAATTTAAAAACAGTTTTATGATCACCTTTAATGTGGACTAGCTGTTACGTACGACTTCGTTATCGTGATAATGGTTTGCCGTTTCATAGAAACTATTTGACTGATATGGATTTGTTTTTGTATGTCTTTGAGTAATTTTAATATAATTTAATTACTACTACTTAATCTCTAGAATCCTTTCACTGACTTTTATTACTTCTATCTGTATTTTATCATTAATTTTAAGCCCCTATAGGAAAAGGTGTGTAGCCTATATCTGCTACAAAAAGTCTTATAAAACTAATTCAACTGTTTCGGAGATTTGCTCAGATTACACTTCAATTTTATTAAATTTTCTAATTATATTCAGATGTTATTAATTTCTAAATTCCTTCACTAGTCTAGCAGAATTTACCAATCTCAAGTTAGAAACGTAAAAATCCTTGTTTATATCTAGATAATAAGAATATAAATCAATATAATTATGTAAGTACTTTTTCGATTTTTGTGAAAAAAGTTGTTGAAGGGTCTACAAATAAGTAATAGAATACATTTCAATCATTTTTGAAAATGTCTGTCTGTCTGTCTATTTGTATGAACACGCATCACTTCTAAAGTACTGAGTTCAAAACTGAGTTAAAACCCCATAAAGCATATCCTCAGGAGTAACTAATTTTTTATTTCATTAAAATCGGTTTATTCTATCAAACGTTGTTATAATTTGAATGACGACTGGAGTTAAGTACGAGAGTAGAGTAGTAATCTATACTAATATTATAAAGCTGGGTTTGTTTGTTTAGACGGTTGAAAGCGCTAATCTCAGGAACTATTGATTTTTTTTAAATTATTTCAGTGTTAGACAGCTCATTTATCGAAGAAGGCTAAGCTTATATCTCACATCGCCATGACCAATAGGAGCGGAGCACCAATGTAGAATGCTTCAAAATTGTTTTTTCTTCTTCTATGAGCTTGCATTGAATGTTAGCGTTAGTCTAAAGTAACTATTCCACGCAGACGAAGTCGCGGGCAGAAGCTAGTTCTCTTTAAGATAAACCATATATAATGTGTCAGTTTCAATGTTACTAAAACCTTAATTTTTCAGCACAAGCGAAACCGTTTATTCTTGTAAACAATTTATAAGTGAATCTATTACTTTAATATCCAATGAATGAATGAGTTTTGGTTGGGAGTCTGTATAATTAATTGATAAATAAAACGTATAGACAATAATGGAATAAAAAATGTCGTAATAAAAGCAGAACTACTATTACTCCTATTATGGTAATGTTATGGTCTGTTAATTGCTTAATTTACATTGTAATGGTTCTTGATTACGTTCGATTATGAAATGTAACGAACAAAATAAAAGCCCTTGTCTTAGCAATCCGTTGTCACCCAGTTACATTAGGGAGTTTCGCAATATGAATTCCAGCTTTAAAACGCGGGCGCTCTTAACGAAAGTCTGTGTTTAACGGTAACGTGTCGTAAAGCCAGATACAACAACATTCACTTACATTTCAGTGCTCGTAATAGTAGTAATTATGAAATTACCCACTTACGCATTCATCGATATTCAGATCGACCAGGAAATTGAGCTGATACCGATATCGATGTAATTGGTCATAAATTGGAAATTCGAATCATAGTAATTTTCATTACAAAACAATTGTTTTTAAAATGATATTACAGAAAACTTTCAGAAGCGAAATAACAGTATTCTGAGCTCGTGGTCATACAATTCAACCAATCCAAATTAAAACAAGAAATAACTGCAATATTAATTAATCATTTAGAGATGTTATCATGAAATAACTCTTAAAGAACATTTACTCGCAGGACCTTAATTAAAAACATAAACGTTACGAGCGGAAATTGCGAAAATAATGTAAGAACTAATGCAACAGCTAAAGAAAATTAAAGACTGCGTTTAAATAAAAATATACTGTAAAGTTTCTCTCACAATTAAAACCCTTGTTTGTACAAATTTTCTGAGACCTAATATTGCACTTTAGAATGAGCATACATGCAAAAACTACATTGTAGTAAAAATATGAGACCATATTTACCAGAGTTCATATCTGATTAATCGAAAGAAACACTCATACTAATGACATAGAAAATTTAAATAGTCATTAACACACTTATCGAACAACATTAGAACATGAAAATAAAGAAAATTACCATATAATCTTCCAACAATTTTCTCGATAACATTCGAACACGGCTGCCGATTTACTACTAATAAATTGTCTAGTAATTGGGTACCTGATTACTTGTAATAGCTAGGAATCATGAAATTTAAAATTCAATTGCCATTTGAGTAAATTTCAAGTAGTATGACACTATCACAAGTGCTTATTTAATACCAAGACTTGACGAAGAAATGAAGGCAGATTCTGGAAACCGTACTGATAAAAAGTACAAGACATTTAACGAAACATATTCGTTATGTGCTTTTTCTCTGTGTATTGCTTTTCTCTATCCCAATAGAGCCAACGTAATGAAAAGATTGGTTATAGTTGTATTTGTTATTCTGCTTAATGGTGGACAAATATTTTGGTTTTTTACTTATACGTTCAAATGCTTATACGCATTGGATTTATATAATTTTGCAAGAAATATGACTCTCGCTGTCGTAGTGTTTTTATATTTCATGAAAACTTTCTACACCATACTAACGACAAGCGAGTTTGCTAAAATATTGGATATAATATCACAAGATTTACTGGACGCAAACGATATGTATGAAGACTACCAATGCATATATGATGATTATATAAAGAAATGTAAGGTTGCTCAAATATCCTGGCTCTTAATTCCGACGATACTGAGCTCACAATTTCCGATATATGCAGGAATTTGTATGTCGATTGAAAGTATCCAGGCCGATAATTTTACAAGACTCATGGTACATGATATGGAGCTGATGTTTGTTGAAGATGTACAAAGTGAGACGCCATTTTTCGAGTGTATGTTTGCTTACAACTGCCTACAGTGTATTGTTTTAGTTCCAAACTTTTGTGGCCTGGATGGTTCGTTCTGTATTGCTACAACTCATTTATGTTTGAAACTCAAGCTAATGACAAATAAAGTTAACAGAGCTTTTAGAAATTCAAATAACGTTTTTGAATTGCGAAAAATGCTCAATGAAGTGATTCACGATCACCAAGACGCTTTAGATTTTCATGAACACATTCAGAGTGTGTACGGTCCGTGGCTTTTCATGGTGTTTTTTCTGACATCGTTCATGATATCCTTTAACCTATATCAGATCTATCTGCTGAAGCGTATCGATCCGAAGTACACATTGTTTGGACTTGTTGGTGTCCTCCATATCTACTTACCTTGCTACTACACGAGTACCTTGACCAAGGTGATTTATTTTCAATTTATCATCGTACATATTGTTGGCCTTTGGCTATATATTATTAATTGCTGCAGCTGGTTAAGGTATTTTTTCGCTTCTCGCTCAATCATTGTCTGAATTACCAAGGTGGTGGGTAAAGTATTTATGATTTATAGAAATGAAAATTAAGAGGGAAATGTATAAATTACTATTTGTAATGTAAAAATTGAGTGAATTAGAACTTCGTGGGAATTCTTAATTTAATCGATGAGGATGTTCTTTTATGAATATAAATTTTTGAATTATGTTGAAAAGAACAGGGTAACATCTATATTAGTGAATTTGTAGTTCTGCCTGTACATGCACCTATTTAATAATTTTTAAGTGCCAACGCAACGAATCACAAATTTTACATATAATTTTGTATGTACATGAGTATATTTATTTATTTTTATTTGTGTATTTTTTTACCTCTGTATATATGCACCTACAAAACTATTTGCTTGGTAACAATACCGCTGGTTAGCTGGAAGAAATGTTTTATAGCATTAAGCTCGCCAGTGTACAAACAATAAGTGCAATAAAGTATTCATTCATTCATTCTTTTTTTTTTCTGTGTCTGAATTTCATATAAAATCTGGAACGGCTCATTATTCATCGTTTATTATGTGAAAAAAATAAAATAAAAAAATGTCAGTAACACCTTTAAAATTAAAAAAAAATATGTATAAAATTAAAATAATCACTATGTAATAAATATTAGCGGACCCGATAAATGTTCTATCCTTCTGGTAACTAAACCACAGCGCTACCTAGCGTATTCAAAGTTTGTGATTTTCTTTTTCTATAATATAGGTACAATAAACAACAGTGCGACCTATTGTCGGTCGCTTGGTTGTTCGCTCAGTTAAGTCAGACATCGTTGTTTGCATTATGAATAATTGTGTGTGAACTATAATACATCTATTCAAAACACTTCGAATAAACCAAGCCAATTATCAGATATTTAATACACCAGTATAATCAGTCAAAGTTGATTACATATATTGTACATGCATTATTATTTAACAAATTCAATGATTATCGCTACATATTATAAACAAAGTCCTCTGCCACGTCTGTCTGCTCGTGATAAACTCAAAAACTACTGAACCGATTTTCATGCGGTTTTCATCAGTAGATAAAATGATTTGATGAGGAAGTTTAAGATATAATTTGTCGTCTTTTTTATGTGAAACATTTATAGGCGTGGGAAAACCTGATTGTTGGCGTGGCGACGCGATCAATCTCTTACGCAATCTCTTTAGCCACACTGAGCTCGCATGCCTATAGTGTAATTTGAGAATTTGAGATTCGTTTGATTCGAACAATTTCGATGTTTCGCATCTGCCGGGCATCCCGTGATGGCTCCGTTTTTATTATCAGGGCGGGATAACGTAACCTCTTAGTACAAAGTGTTTGTGTTTGTACAATTCTCGTGATATTGTCATCTTACATCACTGTTTCACATTCATTTATGTTTCACCAGACTGCATGTGGGAAACTAAGTTACAAGTATTAACCAAATGTTAACAAACTTTATTGAATTTAATGAAGTTATTATATTTATCTTTTTAGATTAAATTTCCACAATTTAATAGTAACTATAATAATACTTTCAGATTGGTGAAGACATCGCTCTAGACTTGTACTCAGTGCCGTGGGAAAAGTGGGCAGACTCTGCTGTGACTAAAACACTGATGTTTATGATAGCTCGAGCCCAAAGGCCTCTTGTTGTCACAGGAGGTCATGTTGTCATCTTCAACATGGAACTTTTTAAATCTATATTGCAAACATCTTATTCCTTCTTCACCCTCATTACTGCTTAATTAATATAAATAATAATTAATTGCCCAATATTATTATATTCACTTAAGAACGCCAATTCAGCAAATTATTTGTTCTTTATTATTGTATTCAGGACAAGATTTGTGCGAGAAAAAAATTTGAGAAATCATACGGAAAAGTAAAAATTTGTTTTAAAAACATTAAGTTGTTCAACTGCCATATAATTCCATAGGTGGTCGTAACATGTTCATTGATAGAACAAATGTAATGTTTACAATCAGGAGTTGTAATACTTCGGTTATCCGACACTAGATGTCTCTGTTCTAAGTCTGCATTGTGGTGTCAAGATCATTTTCTATTTGATATATCTAGCGTATTGTAATGCAGTAATAAAAAATTCCATCCGCGTTTATACCACACACTTTGTATCTTTTAAATATATTATTATGTTAAGAGTAGAGTAACTAAAGCTGGTAGAGCCACGTTGAAGCTATAACTGGTTTCAGAATGAATGGGTCGGCTCGCCAGGGGTAGTACCACCCGACCCACAGAAAACCGGCGTGAAGAAACAGTGCTTGCATTGTTGCGTTTCGTTCGGTTAGTGAGAGCGCCGGAAGCCCAGCTTCCCCTTTCTCTTCCCTTCCTCCCTCTTATCCCATCTACCTGTGATATGATATAAAAAAACTCTAACATAATGTAAAGAAAAGATACTTGATTTTATTTCCTCCATTAGTGTACCCATAGGAAAACGGGACGAACTGCTATATTTAACATGAATATAATCTATACTAATATTATAAAGAGGTAAAGTTTGTGAGGTGACGTTGTCACGTTCTAGGGGTAATTTCAGGAACGACTGTTCCGATTTGAATAATTCTTTCAGTGTATATTTCATTCATCGAGAATGGTTATAGGTTATATATCATCACGCTAAGACCAGTAGGAGCGGATCACAGATGAAAAATGTTTCAAAATCGGGATGTTTTTTTCCTTTTGAGAACTTCTGCTGCGTGTTCCACGCGAACGAAGACGCGGACAGAGGCTAGTTTTCTATATTGGTGATCAAATTAATGTCAAGTATCTCCTCAATTTATAAGATATAACGATATGTAAATATCAGCTGAAATCGCACCTACCCAGAAAGAGGATACTGTATTTATCCGGAAAAGTCCAGCATATGCTTTAAAATATTGAGTATGTTAAGATCACAATAGATTTAATATCATCACAATAGTAGGTAACTCTGTTAAGATTAATGATAATAATCTAATATAAGACTGTGGCTTCAATAACACGCACTAAATTTAGGCTTCAGCTTATTTTGAATTTTTGGATCTTGCTGAATTTTCAATTCACTTTTTTGCGTAAACGAATATATCAATATGATTTTAACGTATTTCCTAGTATGCGTGTAAAAAATAATACAAAAAATCGTTTTATGTATATTAAAAAAAGCATTTTGACAAATTTCATTTATCTCGAACTAATTCTGAAGTCAAAGAAACGAATGTTTTATTTAATTTAAGTGTAACGTAAGAGTACATATTTAGTTTTGTAGGTGGTAGAGCCACGCTGAAGCTACTACTAGCTTTAGTGTGAATGGGTCGGCTCGTCCGGGGTAGTACCACCCTCTCACAGAAAACCGACGTGAAGTAACAGTGCTTGCATTGTTGCGTTTCTTACGGTCAGCGCTCTCCTCTGCTGTTCCCTTTCTCGCCCCCCTCCTTCCCCTAACACAAGCTGGCAACGAACTTGCAACTCTCCTGATGTTGCAAGTGTCTATGGACGGTGGTGATCACTTAACATCAGGTGACCCACGTTTGCCTCCGATAATATAAAAGAAAAGTTAATATTGAGTCACTATGCGTGATTAAACGTATAAAAATGTAAAAATTCTCGACACCAAGATTGGAACCACGTGTTGATAAATAAGTAATTCAATCGGTCAGTTACACTGTATTCTTAAAGGTTTAGTCATAGTCCAGCAATTCCGTTGTAATTATTGCTAATGAAAGTACAGAAACTCGGTACAATAATATTGTAAGGCCTAACACAGAGCCCACATTATGAGACTTTATTTGTTCATAATGTTAAATATCCATACAATGGCATTGTAGAACAAACTCATGGCTTATAAGTACGCCATATGTTTAAATAGTGGCTCTATTCAAACAATATGTTTTATTCTGCCGTGCTTTATTGAATTATATTGTATCATGTTTTATTGCTCCAAGCCTGTATACAACTATAATAACATTATGGAATGTTTATAACAAGAGTTTTGTAAATAACCTGTACTTGTAGAGTTTGCTTCAATGATAACATCTGCAAATAACTGTTTGTAGTAAACGGGCATTGAAAGATTAATTTATTATCATCATATACATGCAAAATTCTCAACACAATGACATCGTAATACAAACCCAAATACCACGGCCAAGAGTTTAAATTAACGTACTTAAAAGATAATGTATGGGAGCTTATTGGTAATATTAGATGATTGAAGTCAGAAAGCACATATAATGTCGTAATTTTATAAACAAATGTAACATGCTTTACATGTCATTAGAACAATACTCGGCAGTCTGTCTGCCGAAAATTGTAAAGGATTATGCAACCACAAAAAATCGGCTAAGTGTGAGACGTTCTCGCGTATCGAGGTTTCCGTTCTGCCATATAATATACTCGTGTCAAGAATTTATCATAAAATGTGTGACTTTATTTCAACATCCAAAATTTTTTTTTTCTCTTTTATCACATATAGGAGGCAAACGAACATGCAAGTCACCTTTTGTTAAGCGATCACCGCCGTCCATAGACACTAGCAACCCCAGAGGAGTAGCGAGTGCGTTGCCAACCTGTGTGTGGGGAGATGAAGAGAAAGGGAGAGGGGTTAAAGGAGAGGGGTTAGAGGAGAGGGGAGCGGAGATGAGTCTCCAGCGCTCTCACTGATCGAACGAAACGCAACAATGCAAGCACTGTTATTTCACGTCGGTTTTCTGTGGAGGGTGGTGCTACTCCGAACGAGCTGACTCATTCATGCTGAAGCAAATAATTGCTTTAGCGTGGCTCAACCACCTACAAAAATCTACCTAGTCATCCCGAACACATGATCTTACATAAGGCCAGTACAGGGGTGTATAAGATTAAATTCGGTCGTTATATAATGTCGTTCAATATCTCTTTTACGCTCGGGATGGATTGCAGCAACGAGGATTTCCGCATTGAAAATGATATACAGCTCACTAAAAACCTAAAACTGCCTCCATTACAATGAGCATTAGCTTATCGAGCATATTTCGTCATCAATATCATGACGAGTATTCAGAACAGTTAATTAACTGTTTCAAAGTTATCAGCCATTTCAATAAAAAGTTTGAGCATTCTTATTCTTATTTACCGTATCTTAAAAGAAGGTCCACAAAGGCCTTTGTATAAGCCGGCATGACGTCAGCAACTTGGAACTTATCATAAGCAGTCGTCGCCATTTCTAATCTGCATTGAATTTTTTATATTATTCAGTTATTCTTGGGAGCTAGAGTAAAATAACTCTCAATCGGTAGTCATAGCGATAACCTACTTAAAACGGTTTTTAATATTAGTTTTATTACTTCAAAGTTTATTTATTTATTTGTTATATATTACTTTACCGCACATTTAACACATAATTAATATTAATATTTATAAAACATGTTGTACCAATTACAAGGCATAGAATAAGGTAATAATAAAAATTCAAGTTTATACCACAGTTATGCTAAGTTTGACACTTCAAAGTAAAACTTACAAGTGTGTAGGCATTACCGTTGTTTTTTACGAAATTAAAGAAACCTGGAAAATTGCTTACAGAATAGGGACTCCCGTATTTTAATATTCATTTATAAATAGGTTCTAATGAACTTTATTATGTACAAATTTAAATCGATTATACGCAATAAGCCGAGTATATATAATCTTTCATAACATTTAGTCAGGCCAGGTTTAATAAAAGGGTTCGTTTACTGGAAACGGTACCCTAAAATGACCTATGATTTTACGCACTTTAGCGTTACGCAAATACGCAAGTCGTACGATTTCCTGATTCTTTATTTTTCCAAATGTGATTTAGCATTTTGCCATATGCGGGTTCCGCTATTACTTTTTTTTATTGGTAAGCGTTCTTGTTGACAACAGTGTTCTCTGACGTTTATTTGTGGTTAGGAATAAGAAAAATAAGACTAGCAAATGATTAACTTAAATCGAATTTATTTGATACATTGTTATTTTAAGTATTGTGTATATTTTTTTAATAAATGAAATATGAATTATTATGCAATTGCCTTCATCAAGTTGTATTAGCTTTGAAAATTGTAAATCTATCTATTAATATTTAATGGTATTAAATACTTTCATGTAATAATGCTTTAGGCCTCAAGACCTTAACCGACTTTGAATTCAATTGCTTAACACATTTACATAAAAAAATATTAAATTATATATTTACATAAATATACTATGTAATTAAAGCGGTCACATCTACAATAAACTTCAAATGTAAAAGTCAAAAGATTGACTCAATAATGCGTAGCGCGTAACTACTCAATGTATAAGTAATATTATGGAAATCAATATTTCCTTTAGTAAAACATATATAAAAATTACCCGATAACAATTAATATTCACAAATAATTTCGTTTTCCTGATGTTGGTCTTGATATTGTGTGCGAACTTCGTATTTTATTGAGGTTAATTGAGCATTGTCTTTTGTTTTTTCTCATTATCACATAATAACCCTTATATTTGTTTTAGGTTTGAGTTACCTCTATTAAATATCATCGCTTTAGCTTAGCTTCCATGGAAGAACGTAACGGTATGTAGCTTATACAATACGCTAATAAGTCCTCTATTTAAAAGTAAAAGATTCATAAAGAAATGTCGAACCGTTTCAAATAACAGCGTGGACGAATAATAGACTCTATACTTTTAATCATAGAATTTAAACACTTACTACGCATTCCAATGGTAATTATTTAATCATTTTGTTTCGTCTCATAACAGAACTACACTTGTTTAGCGTCGGATTCACAGCTCTGCGATGATCACCATCTTAGCACAAATAAAGAAGTTCATTCAATACGCGTATATCTTTACCATATTGTGGTGTGAAACTATCTCCCGGTAAATGTGTTCCTCCTTCGTACATTTCTTTTTCGAACTTCCTACGCTATTAACCTAGCAAGGTCTTAATAGCTTCATCGGACTACTAAGGTGAGCGCTTGCGGCATTCAGCCGATTTTATTTGGCAACTAGCTCAAGAGTGCACGGCACACCTTGGCTTGGGCTGTTGCCTGATACATGCAATTCGCAACCTAACTGAGCTAAGCTACACATTCATAGTTATATGAGTTATTGAAACATATATGTGTACCAAGCAAACATACCTCGACAACTCTTATATGTATTTTGTGTCGGATAATTTTAATAGGTTGTATGTATTTTGTGTCGGATAATTTTTCTAAACTATTAAAGCATGTGTGCACCTGTGTGGAGATGATATGTGTAATGTTGTTGGAGTGTTGTGAGATTTTGTGTGAGTGTATCGCGCGAGCAATGTACTCAAGGGTATATGTGTACCAAGCAAACATACCTCGACAACTCTTATATGTATTTTGTGTCGGATAATTTTTAATAGGTTGTATGTATTTTGTGTCGGATAATTTTTCTAAACTATTAAAGCATGTGTGCACCTGTGTGGAGATGATATGTGTAATGTTGTAGGAGTGTTGTGAGATTTTGTGTGAGTGTATCGCGCGAGCAGCGTACTCAAGGGGTCCACGCCGAGGGAACGGACCTAGGCTTGAGACGCTGCCGAGGGGGGCCTAGTTTGGTCGTACAACAAACATAAAGAGAACATATGAGTAGTATGAAAACAACGATTCAAAACGAGCAACCGATTATAAATTTATCGATGGTTGCCTTTAGATGCTTATAATCGGATACAATGACGTCATTCTCTCTATGTAGAATTAAAAAAATAAACTCATTCATATAACATATTACGATGTTTTTGCTATCTCGATTACTACACAAAATAAAATAAAACCAATGTATAAAAAACTGCACCCGATATATAAACAACATTATCATATTTACTGAACTAATACAGGTAAGCAATCAAATATTTGTGTTTATAATACATCTGTGTTAACAGAGTCAGACGTGTTTTAAGTACGTATAAATTACTACGCAATATATAGTAAAGCTGTTCCCGATATATAAACAAGATTATCATATTTATTGATGTAATAGCTAATCTAGGATTTGTAATTATAATGACTCCATGGTACCTGATACAAACATGATTTCAGTCGGTATGGTGAACGCAAATTTCCGACAAAGACAAAATCATAATGTAAAGAGAGCATTCTGGTAATCGTATCTTATTTTGAAAATCAGTCTTTAAGTACTTATGTTCTAGTAACCGAGTAGGGCACCATCCTCCGTTATCTGTAGTCCGGTGAAGCAGTTAAGACCTTGTTAGGTCAATAGCGTAGTCAGATCGAAAAAAAAATTCTAAACTAAAGTCAAGTTCAATATATAATTTTATTGTCCTTTTAAAATTTTATGAAACAATAAAAATGTGTTATCATAATAACAATAAAATTGCAAAATACACATTCATAGCTAATAATGAATATGTAGTTTTAACATAAAAATGTAACTTGATATTGAATTCCTTTATAAAAATTCTGTCATAAACATTGATAAACGTGACTAGAATTTTAACTAAATAATTTTTATAATATAAAATAACCCAGCCCAATACTCAAAGGTCACAATAGATTAATAGACATGGCGTAGTTTATATATCGTATATTTTTAAACAATCAGTAGTCAACGATCTGACAGCCTTATCGAATAAAATTTAATTTGGTTTTATCTGACAGCTAACAATATGATCTATTATTGAAAAATATACGCTTACTATTTTTTCCTTTCTCATAAATTCCTAGTCAATGTCAATGAAATTAAAAACTACAGTATTGATTAAACTATTGCATTTTGCATCTGAAAACTTTTTAATTTTAAATATTATATAGATATGTATAGGAATTACTTTAGAGTCTTTACCTGAAACGGTAAACCAAATTCCGAAATTTTAATTAATTAAATTCATAAAAACCATATCGCGATCGCCATGTTTGACGTAATATACGAAGCACAACTATACAGCTGACAAGACGTGACAGCTATCGCGTTGATAGCAAAAGTGTCTGTCGACCCTGGTTTGCCCCCCTCAACGCATGGAGGGGCTACCACTACCAGCTCCCTTCACCTTAGCGCCGCACGCCGCCGCACAACCAATGACCGACCGGCCAGGACCGGCGAAAGGTTTTATATACAAGTGGAATTCGCACTACCAATTTGCTATAAGTCAAAATATAGGGTAGTCGGGCGGTCCACTCATTTATCGTGCGTTAGTCGAGCGTTCGGCTGTACCGTCGTCGGCTCGTACACCAGTACGCGTGTTTACGTTAAAATTAAAAAAAAAAACCGTGCCATAAGGCAAATGCACAGCCATTGGAGGGTTTCCGAATATTATTAAAACCTGCGGACATTGTGTGATAAAATGGGGTGCAGTGGAAGAATCTGTTTACTGACTTTGTTCATGTGCCTAGTGACTGAACTAGCTATCGGTGTGAGAATTGTGCCCAAGAGAAAGAAAGGTAAATTTTATTTTTATTTATTTTAAACATTTATATATAATTATCTAAAAAAAGTGATAATACTAATATAATAAAAATAAAATTGTAATAATAAAAATGGTAATGAACATTACGCATCCAACACAATTCCAAACTAAAGTCGGCTGAGTGCCTTAAGCGCTCGCCTTAGTAGTCCGGTGAAGCTGTTAAGACCTTGCAGGTTCAATAGCGCAGTCATTTCGAAAAAAAAAAACAATTCCAAAGTAAATATAACTTAAACACAATTAAAATCCAAATACGTCTTGCACAATGCTTTTATTTATTACTAAACATAATATCATGAGTCTGCCTACCCACATGTTCAACTAAAACAGGCTTCTAATAATTATATACGTGTTTAAACTCTTATTACAAAAACAATAAGGATTAAAATCAGTTTAACAAAACGTCTACATTTTATTTCATTACAATCTCTCCATTATTTCAATATTATCATATAATTAAGATTTTATCAGTTTTATTAACCGAAAATGGTCTACGTATAACAAATGTTCAGAGATATTGCGTGTTTCTACTATAAGCAGTAGAATTTCGTATTGAGAAAATAATAAATCGCTCATTAAAATGGTATATTAATTGTGTTTATAATTTGTTTGAATTGAACAAACGACAGGTAGCGGGGCCTGTCCTCAGTTCAAACCGGACGAGGCAAGGTGGTCGGTTCAGTTTGCACGAGAAACGACGAACTTCCGTTGCGGCTAAAGTTTGCGGCTTTAATATAATAACAGCATATTTTCTAAACCGGAAGTGGTTTTAATTTTCGTAATTGTATTTTTGAACCTTAATTATATATATTCGAGTTTGAAAATTAACATATTAATACATATTTATATTCAGAACATATATTTAAATAGGAAACACATTTACATATATATTTCATATAAAAAAATATAAACACACTATTAAATGAATTGATTTGTTCTAATAAAAACCGGAATTCGCATTATTCACGATCGGTTAGAAACGAGTAAAGGATATTGGCACTTTTCAGTAGCAATAATAATTCGGTCAAGTTTCGAAACAATCGAAGATCGATGCAATTCAAACGACCGATTACATTCAAGCAATCTTAATAAGTCTTATGTGTTATTTTATTAAGTAGTATTAACTAATTTATGTTAGGATTAAATTATTCAAATATTTATATGTATAATTCTTAAATATATGCGCATAATTTTTATTTTTATTAAACAAAATTAAATAGCTCCTACATTTAATCCCGTTATGATTTCTTCCAGAATATTAAAATTGTTGCTCATATATAAAAAAAGTTTTGTATATAGTTCATAACATCAATAGTTTTAATGACCCTATTAGATGGCTATGTCGATGAAATTAGCAAACAAAATATCGTATCCAGAAAATCAAATTCTAAACTTAATTATCCAGTACTTTTTCAATTAATTTAACTATTAGCTTTTGTCCGCGGTTTGCGCTCTACATTGTAAATTTAAAAAATGAAATACAATATATGTTATTGTAGGCAAATATTTACTATAGACTAATGTTAATATGTAATTTTTTTTGTAGTAATAAGGAAACGGAAACCCTCACAATGTAAAAACATGTTTAATATAATTTGCCCAACCATTTTACTGCTGTATGAATATACACGTGTATTTATTACCCTGTTAACATACTAATTCCGAAGGCTATTCAATTTTGCAACGACTTGTCTATCCATTATTGTGCACGCATTCACAGTCAGTTTCTAGGGCGATATCATTTTTTATTTTATTTTAACACAAACTTTTCTATGCGTAAACAATTTTTTTTAAATATTGGTCAAATTTTTTAAAAATTATATAGCTTATTTTTTATGGAAAGATATGTAGATTATTTTACAGTATACCACGACTCTTAGGACTAGTGTAAATATTATCAAAATAAGTCAAATATGATATCTATACTAATATTATAAAGAGGTAAAGTTTGTTTGTGGCGTTGTAGGGGGTAATCTCAGGAACTACTGGTCCGATTTGAAAAATTCTTTCAGTGTTATATAGCTCGTTTACCGAGGATGGTTATAGGCTATATATCATCTCGCTAAAACCAATAAGAGCGGAGCACCAATGGAGTTTGTTTAAAAATCGGAGTATTTCCTCTTGAGAACTTCCGTTGTGTGTTAGCGTTAGCCCAAAGTAACCATTCCACGCGAAGTTTCAGGCAGAGGTTAATACTAAATAAGAACGAGTTAATAACGCGGGTGAGACTTAGTAATAACAAGTTAGTGGTATTGATAAATGAAATATTTATTTTCAAAATTTATACAAAAAATCGTCAACGGCTACTGAATAAAAAAATACAAAGAAAATCGGTTGATAAACAGAGTAGAAAAATACTGAGCTGATTTATCTTCGCTTCAATATGCAAGTAATCCATTTTTTTAATAATATATATATGTATATTTATAGCAATCAAATTAAGCCGTGAACCGTTATTATTACAGTAATCACTTTTACTCAGTAACAATTTTACATTTCTACAATAAGATTTGATCACATCGAAAATAGAAATTCAATTGGTATTACTCACAGCAGTTTTTTTGCATACGGTTCGTGTCTAACCGCCTAGTCTGTTTCCGTAATTTTTGTCTGTCATGAAAGAAACTGCTTGTACGTGCTTTCAAATTTTTTCCCCTGAATACAAACGTCACGTTCATGCTGTTATTATATTTACAGTATCTGATAAAACCGTGTTTATGTACGACAATATCCATAAATACGAGTTCTTGATTTTGTGCACGGATAAGTTTATTTGATAACGCTCGCAACTTCACTTGCGTTAATATCGATTTTAAAGATAAAATATAGTCCATATTACTCGCATATAACATAACTTTAGCTGTTTTTGAAGTTATACTTCTTTTGTCGCGTTAGGGAAAAATAATGAGAGTAAATTTTACAATGCGCGCGCACACCGTCACGAAAAACCGACACCCTGAAGTTAGCTATAGACAACTTTTTTTCTTTGAATGTGTTGTTTGTATTTCTTTGTATTAAACTTTCAATGTTATAAATACCTTTTTTCTATTGTTAGTGTCGTTTTTTCTACAAACGTAGAATAAGAAAGATAAAATTTTTGCAAAGATTTTTATCTTGATACGCCAAAGAAGTACAACTTCTAACGCGTGTACATAACACAGACACTTTTTTTTTTCAATCGCCTAATTACTTTCTGAAGATTTTTTTTTTTCGAATTGATTACACTATTGGCCTTGTAAGGCCTTTCCATCTTCACCGGAGTAGGTATATCTTTTTAATTGTAATATAGACTCTGGTATATGGATGTGTTAACCTTATTACAATATCACAGAATTATTCACGTCGTCTCTTAAGAAAAAATATAACATATAATAACAATTACAATTCATGTAGTTTATGGAAAATTTTATAACAATGCTTAATCTATTTGACTGGCTCCTTCCGCCATAAAACACGGGATCGCAGTATTGGCAAATCGATTTAAACCTGGCCACACGAATGGATCATTCTATAGTGTAAATCGATCATATACTGATGTCCATATAAATGTATTTTAATATGTAAGCCTAGGTGTTTTTTTTTGTCATATAGGAGGCAAACGACTAGGCGGGTCACCTGATGTTAAGCGACCACTGCCGTCCATAAACACTAGAAACACCAGAGGAGTCGCAAGTGTTTTGCCAGCCTGTGTTTTGGGGGATGGGGAGAGGAGTGAAAAAGAGGAGATAAGAGGAGAGGGGAGAGGATGGTAAATGGGCCTCCAGCGCTCTCAATGACCGAACGAAACGCAACAGTGTAAGCAATGTTACTTCACGTTGGTTTTCTGTGAGAGGGTGGTACTACCCTGGACGAGCCGACTCATTCATGCTAAAACCAATAATAGCTTCAGCGTGGCTCTACCGCCTTGAAAAATTGATACATAAGTCCTTTATATTTTATATACTAAATCCTTTTTCTATAAATATATAAATTGCTTCATTAAAGAACTACAAAGATGGGTCATGTAGATTCTGTCCTTTTGAAGTTGGCCGTGATATCGGCTATACTATTTTTTTTTTATTGTAGCACGGCAAAATGACTGCACTATGCCTGATGGTAAGCACAGTGCAATCCAAAAATAATAGCGACCACCGATTGACACACTATCCATCGCCGGTCGCCACTATCATGCCGTCCTGTAAAAAGCTGGATATGCACAGGCTGATCCCGAAACGCGACCCGCAGAAGCGTATCACTATTAGGGGCTTTTTCGCCAAATACATGGTGGTTGCGACCCAGTCAGGCTGTGAAACCCTACCACCCCGCTTTTGCCATTGCCTCGTTCGTTATTCAGCAGGGTGCACCACGTGCAGGTGAGGTTGGCTTGGGTGTCTCAAGTCTTATGATGTTATTTGACACCCCTTACACCCCCATATGCCTAAATATGATGTCGATAAAGGTAGTCCGGTGAAGTTGTATAGAATAGTAGCGTAGTTAGTTCGCAAGAGAGACGTCGATGAATCAGAGAAGTGACGAAGTGTAAAAATGTGCTTGTTACTTGCCAATACTATGCACAACAAGCATTTTATTAATATAACCTTAGTGGTTACCTTATATAGCTTTCGGTATAAAAAACATTGTGATAAAGCCATGAATAGTGGTAGGGATTTATTTAAGCCCGTCTGGATAATGGGCACCTTCAAGCTGAAAGCATCTTCAAGCATCTATGAATGATTTCTGGTAGTTACTTAAGAGCTTATTTCTCTAGATTTGGAATATTTAGCATATTGAATTACATCTTTATCTAGCATCAGACATAATTGTGATCCAATGCTAAAACCTATGACCAAATGCTAAAAAGCATATAGAGCGCTTAAATAAAAGAGTTTCAATGTTTTTACAGTCGGGTTTATTGTTTCTTTCTTTATTCATAGTTATTGATGTTTATTAACTGCGTTAATAATAATTAAAATTCTTTTATTTCTAATACAATAATATTGTTTTATTAACTATTACTAATAGTTCAAGAAAGGTTTACGTAAAGCAGGTGGCCGACCGTAAGAAAAATACGTTAAACCTCACTTTACAGCGTAAAGGACAAATATAAATTATACCAATCACACTTACATCTGGAATAAATAAATGAAAGAAGGTATTATTAATTGCAATGATGGTTTATGTTAATACGTTACGAGGTTGAGTTTTAGATGAACTTAAACATCACGATGAAAATACAGCATATTAAACGGTAGATAAGACTTTTGTTTTACATCATAAGAGGCAAACGAACAGATAGGTCACCTGATGTTAAGTGATCACGACCGTCCATAGATACTTGCAACACCAGGGGAGCCGCAAGGAAGGGAAGACGAGAGTGGGAAGGTGAGGAAAGATGGGCCTTCGGTGCTCTCACTGACCGAACGAAACGCAACATTGCAAGCACTGTTACTTCACATCGATTTTCTCTGAAAGGGGGTTACTGATTTTTGAAGTAATATATCGAAATAATAATTTCCCTTTTTTTATAGGTTTTAACGTTTATTTACAAGCTCAACTGATGGAAAGTGATGAAGTAGTACAAACACACGTCTTTGGCGATAGATTTTTATTTTAAGGGTAGGTGCTGATATAGCACGCATTAAAATTAGTAATAAGTAGGTGTTAGAGCCACGCTGAGGCTATTACTGGCTTAAACATGAATGGGTCGACTTCGCCGAGGTATTACCACCCTCTCACAGAAGACCGATGTGAAGTAACAATGTTTCCATTGCTGCGTTTCGCGCAGTGAGAGCGTCGGCGGCCTATCTCCTCTCTCCACTCCTCTCCTCGCCCCCTTCTCATCTCACAATTCCCCCTAAACACAGGCTGGCAACGCACTAACGACTTGCCTGGTATCTATGGACGGCGGTGATCACTTAGCATTAGGTTAGGACCCGCCTATTCGTTTGCCACCAATGACATAAAAAAATGACTTTTTCTGTACCCCTTATAAAATGTATGCGAAATTTCACTATAATTTATTTAGTACTCGTAACAAATAAAAAATAAACTCACATTCGTATTTACATTAATAGTTACGATAGAACTCCAAAGTATTCAAAACTGGTTAATTTACTTAAAATATATATTATAATACGTAGTATAACGTAGACGAATCGCCGACATATCATACCTCTTGAATATTACTAGCGGTATAGTAGAGTGTGCGGAACTACTAAGTAACGTTAATTTGCGAGTACCTGCTAATTCAACAAGAAATAAATATCCTCTACACGTACCGCTAGTGAAATCATCTTATAGAAAAAATTAATTTCTAATTAGAGCTAGTAACCAAACTAACAGCGTCTCGAAAATATTCGATATAGACCTCTTTCACACGAAGTCTCTCAAACTCAAGAAAGTTCTCACCAGCAATTTTTTTTCTAAATAATTCTACCAACTAAGTGCATTATACTAATATTATAAAGAGGTAAAGTTTGTGAGTTTGTGACGTTGTGATGTTGTGGCGTTGTAGGGGGTAATCTCAGGAACTACTGGTCCGATTTGAATAATTCAATGTTATATAGCTCATTCATCGAGAATAGTTTTAGGCTATATATCATCACGCTAAGATCAATAGGAGCAGAGCACAGATGAAAAATGGTTCAAAATCGGGACGTATTTTCTTTTGAGAACTGCTGCGTGTTAGTGTATCTATTCCACGCGAACGAAGTCGCGGACACGGGCTAGTGTTTTATAATTATATAAGTGTATATCTGTGTGATCTTTTAAATGGCTTTACTGATGTTATTTCGTCTATATCTGTACATTTATTAGCTGTAAGATTACCTTTTACCTTAAAATAAAATAAAATAAAAATAATTTTCAGAGGGAATTTTCTAACGGCGTATATTTTACGTAACTTTATTTCAAGCGATATCGTTTTTTTTACTGTTCCCATTTTCTCACCTCACTCATTAGCTGCATGCACCGCAAGGTTACACGTAGGATGTTGTAATGTCGATTTCTTAAGTCTCCCCTTGTTCTCAGGCTTGTATTGATTGATTTGAACAACAATATTAAGTATTTGAATTTGTTTATTCACGTAGAACAACAGCTAATGATGATAACACTAGGAAACTAGATTACCTTATAAAATATACTATCGGTAACTTGAGATTATATGCTTTTCTTCTATTTTTTTTTTATGTCATAGGAGGCAAACGAACAAATGGGTCACCTGATGTTAAGTGATCACCACCGTCCATAGACACTTGCAACACCAGGGGAGTCGCAAGTGCGTTGCCAGCTTGTGTTTGGGAGGAGGATGGAGGAGGGGGCAGGAAGGGAAGGAGGAAGGGGATGGGGAAGGTAGGTGGGTCTCCGGCTCTCTCACTGACCGAACGAAACGCAACAATGCAAGCACTGTTACTTCACGTCAGTTTTCTGTGAGAGGGTGGTGCTTCCCCGGACGAGCCGACTCATTAGTGCTGAAAACATTAATAGCTTCAGCTTTGCTCTACCACTACTAAATGATGATAAATCTATGATGATATGATTACTTAAATAATTGCTTTTCGTGAGAGTTGTAACTCTATTAAATACTGCTAATTATAAAACGAGGTCAGAATTTCGGTTCGATGTTACTTAATATATTGCGACTATCAAACTGCATAGTCGACATGTGTATTAATGTTTTGATATTAATAATAATAATGATATGTATTCAATCAGTTTTAATTAAAGAATAAAATTAAAATTGAAAAACGCTGAAATATCTGTTTACATAATCATGGGAAGAGCATTAATTATTAATACAAACAAATTTGACCTCAAATATATTATTCTTACAGGAATTTTGCCATACTCTTTGAGGATGCATTTCGAAAAATCACTTCTTCAACGACACTTTCAATATAAATACAATATTCTCTTTAAATTACAATTTTAATCCTCATTATTTTAGGCTGGACGATGATCTAGCTAATTTGTATTTTCTTTAAAAAATAGCAACTGAAATAGACAACAGGTGGTTAGTCTATATTATAGAAAAACTCAGTTGTTAAATTAATAATGGATTCATTAATATTATAAATGAATCGTATATGGATTTCACCATTATCAAAAAAAATCTGACATTATAACCAGTTCCAATAAGGTGCGTTTCGAACCATCCGCATATACGAACAACAGCATCGTGGTGATTACTATGACTCTCCCTTTCATATATAAAATAAAAGACAGAGAAAACGTATCACGAGAGAAATTTAGCGATTTATCCATTAATTTTAAATGCATAAAAAACGAGATTGAACGGTTGAACGGCGAGAGCGCGACCGGTTAGCTAAGCTCGCGTGAGTTACCGATTTTCCACGTTTTCCAAATAATTATTGTCAATTGCATATTCGTATTGCATCCGTTAGAAAATTGATATATTAAGTAAATTAAGGCTTAAAGTGTTATTATTAAAATTAAATATTCTAGTAGTTATTATCGATGATTTACCGCTAAAATAATTTCCAATAAATACAACATGTATAAAATTAATGTTTGTTATAGTTTGAAGCTCTGTTATTACTAATTTATGATTAAAATGACGTTGAGTCAGTGTTAGTATTCGGATACCAAGCTATCTGATAAATATATAAAGCTGCTCGGTGGTACTACTATTTTTAAGCAACTTCAAAGCCCAAGAAATATAAAACAACACTAATCAGGATAAAAAGAATTAAAAAGGTTATGTACCATAATATTGTATATAAATTTTTATGTGAGTTTGGATATTTTTTAAATTATACTACTTTGTATAAAATTTGATTCTCTTAAACATTTTATTATGAAGAAGGTAAAAGCACGCTTAACAGAATATATCAAAGGTACTCTAGATACACTTATTTTATTGTATGAAGTGGTAAATGGGCATGCAATCCACCCTATCTTAAGTGCACATTTGATCACTATTTCCTATATTTATTTCCAGCCATTCTTAAATGGACCGCAATTCTTAGGCTAACCAAAAAGGGTATGCTGTCACCCTGGCAGTTTAAATTGCACAGGCACATATGGTGGAGGCCTATTGTACTGACGTGACTCCCACAGTTCGTCAAGGGGAATTTACCACCTACTTTCCCTTGAGGGGTCTACCATCTATACCTCTCAGACCACAGTCAGGACCAAAACCGGTCGAGGGAGCAAACTTAGTGTTACTCGGCATTCCTAGCTCCCCGAGCTAAAAGGTGAATGAAGGCACCATGGGCTTTTAGTTCATATGATTCGGACGTAACCCATCCTCAGCTGCCCGGCGGTAATGGTATCCGTTGGGGATCTCCGCTTGTTAAAAAAGCTATTCAATATAAGTTGTTATTCCTTAGAACCGAGTAAGTATACTTGGGATGCAAGGTGTTCCAACTCACATATAAATAACGCCCCATTATGTTTCATTAGTTAACCAATCGTGGTAGATACATTAAACGTTAGAGGTTCTAAGAGGCTCGAGAGGACTACGAAAAATATTGTATATGCGGCACTTTATCAATGCTTCTTTTTATTGAGGGTGTACAAACTGACCAATTCAGCACGAACCTCCAGCAGTATAGCTACGATACTGATTGCATCGTAGGACGAGATATCTTGATGTGAGGTCATCAGTTCTGAATTAAAATTCACGATCTGATAAGACGGTCGTAAAGAAACTGAGGTATTAGTTTTAAATTAGCTCGAAGTTAAAATCCAAAGGAATGGTGATCTCGACGTAATTTTAGTGTGAATCAAAACAGGAAACATTTCGAAGCGCTTTATATTAAATTGGCGTACTCAGTGCCATAAAACAACAATAAAAACCGTTGTTCGTCGATCTCAATTATTTTTGAAACAAAACAATACGTTATATAGAATAGCAATTTTTACATACACTATAACTGTTTTATGTGCGTTGTGTTCTAATTTCTATGTTTTATATTTAATTAGTTGTACCCGCGGATGCGCATGCGTTTTCTATTATTTTTTATAATTACTATTTCTCTTATAAATACGAGAATAAGTTTGTTTGCCTATTACGTTATCCAACCTAACTAATAAACTGATCATTATGAAATGTTTGTTGATAGGGGTACAGATAGGGACATCAGGTATTTTTTATCCCGAAATATAGGTTACATCTTCACTAACGCGAGTGAAACCGCGAGCAATAAAAGTTTTTTTTTATCAAAATAAATATTTTTCTTATACCAAAATGGATATTTTGTAACTATTTTGGAAGTTAAGATATTTAAACAGACCAATTTTCATAACGATTCATTGAACGGTATAGGAGGTAATATGCCACATTGCCACCTAATGGCTTGATTTAAACGTTCAAAAAGAACACAGTTATTCCACCGTTTTGAGTTTTAATTTTTAACGGTAGTCCTTATGACTGCCTTGACCTGTTTTATTTTTGTCAACGTTGACAACCGTATTAATAACAACAACAAAAAAAATATTTTTCCCTTAATCTTCAAAAACTAATAAATTATAGTCGAATTCCGTATCACTAATTGTAAATAAATTATCATCATTATCTGCGGAGCGTTGTCGGAAATCAATTCAAGTGAACAGATTGTTTGAAATCTGGCCCACTTCGTTCTTTGGTATTATTGATTTTTTGTGTTATGTTTAGTGAATTAAACAAGTTAATGCAGTCAAAACAAAGATGTAGGCGAATACTTTGAGATTATATTATGTTATGTAACGCATTCATTATTCATGTATTTTATAATGAATTCAACAAAGCGTTTACGTAACAAAGTGAAATTCAAATGAAGCGACATCTCTAGGCTTAGTTGTATTTCTCTAATAAAACCGGCAATAAAATAAATGTTACTTCCATGTTTTTACGTGAATCTGTGTGCAGCATTTTAAGAGCTATTATCTTCTTAATATGTACTTATAAAATAAATATGACGGCACATACTCATCATATAAATATGCATATAAATCTTTTGTTTAAAAAAATGCCTAGATTTATAAGTCCACACGTGTACAATAAAATTGCTAAAATCGTGGACGACTACAACTTCATACGTTGCTCCCACTACCACGTGAAAACTGCCACCAAACGATGGATTCATAGTATTTCATATGAACACAGAAAATTTACTCAAGATGCTCTGTTAGCATTCCAAATATTATACGTATCTAGCAGACGAGCACAGGCACGTACACTCTCTCACTTTTACACTGGCACTCATCACAACTACACACACTCTCTCTCACACTTTTATTAACATACACTCTCACTTATTACGTTATTATATGATTTTTTTTTCTTCTTTGCCTTAACTTTAACTCTTAAATTGTAATTTGCATTATAAACACAACACGCGCCACCATCAATTAAAGGCACTGGGCTTCCATAATTCCAGGCTTCCAAAGTTCTAGAAAATAGAGATGTTTATATTTGTATACTTCATGTATTACTTCTTTATAAATGACTAGCCTCTGCCCGCGACTTCGCGTGGAATAGATACTCTGGGCTAACGCCAATACGCAGTGGAAGCTCTCAAGACGAAAAAAAACCCGATTTTGAAACATTTTCCATTGGGGCTCCGCTCCTATTAGTCTTAACGTGATGATATATGCAAATTTAAAAATTATGCCTACGGTTTCCCCCGTTTTAATGTATATTCGACATATTCATCTGAAAGAGCAGTTTTTTTTTGGTAAAAGGTACCTTATGTGCTTTTTTGTATCCCTTTTTTTACGTGGTGAAATCCCTTATGGATACCCACCCTCCCGAGGGTGGGTTATGTCCGACTCGCACGGACTAAAACCCCACGGTGTACGACTTCCGCTATTGGTGGGGCGGCACGAGATCTCTATAGACTTCATCGTGCTGCCCCTGTATCCCTGACTAACCCCTTAGTGCCCGATCAAGGTATCTTTTCCCAACATTTCCATGAGAAGTAGTATTGTGGCAACTGGATCATAGTCTAGACAAGTTTAAATATCAAGTTTGCGCTTAGATGTTTAATCACCCAGTGTAGGAGCAAGGTTTCAATTTTTTATAGTTTAATGAAGACAATAATTTTGATAACTGAATCTTAGTATATTTAAATAAACGATTAAAAAATTAACAAACAAACTCATATTCGTATTCTACATAATATTATGAATGTAAGTGTTTATTATACCTTTGTACATAGTTTGCCTAGAGTAAAGTATTGTGCGTAAAAGATGGGTTAAATTTGCCTTAACGCGAGCAAAACCGCAAGTAAAACATTAGTAATGCTTAAAAAACAAAAACGAAACATACAAAACGATAAAGCAAGACCACGCATTCCAAAGATTACGGGCAGGTGTTTCAAAGTTGTCATGCGTTCAAATTGTATACATCAATATGGACTAAGGTCAATTTGGGATCTATTACGTAATCCAACTGATGTACTATTTCACAACTTACGTGCAGACGTGCCTCGTGTAATTGTTTATGAGAATATTTTGACATTACAGCCATTAAAAAGACATTCTATGCCGGGATGTTGCAAATATCAATTCAATTCATTCCCATGATATTCAAGTCGTCACTAATGTCGCAGTACATAATCGTTAAGTTTTATTTCACGCACTAATTGGTTAAAGGCATTTGTATAAATATGCGTTGTTTAAACAAGATAACTGTCTTCTTTAAAATGCAGTCATTACACTGAACTGATTAAGACTATTATAATTGGTGTAAAGTTGATTAAGGGACGGGAAAAATATCTTTACTTAATAATTAATTAACTATTGATAGAACCATCGTTCTATTTTCCAATACTATGTTTGGATTATTTTTAAAATCGCATGTTTACATGGTTATGTATATTAACATTATAAAGCTCAAGAGATGTTTGGACTTGTAAAACTATAGAGTCTTACATATTACAGTTAAATAAGTTGTTGTATCTTATAACATACTAGCGTCTGCCCGCGACTTCGTTCGCATGGAATAGTTACTTTGGGCTAACGCTAACACGCAGCGGAAGTTCTTAAGGGGAAAACAACCCCGATTTTGAAGCATTCTTCATTGATGCTCCGCTCCTATTGGTTTTAGCGTGATCATATATAGCCCATAACTATTCTCGATAAATATGCTATATAACACTGAAAGAATTTTTCAAATCGTACTAGTATTCCTGTAGTATTCCTAGTATTCCTGAATTACCCACAACGTCACAAACTCACAACGTCACAGACTTTACCTCTTTATTATATTAGAATAGATTTATTAATGAAGTGTAATAATAAGACGACAATCTTGTAAAAGCCGAAAAGGATAAAGAAATGAAATATCATGACACGCGAAGTTGTTGATATGTGGATTGTAGACTCCACAATTATTATGCCAATAGACGTGTCGTTAACAATTTTACGGCCAAGCAATTCGGCAAACATATTGAGTAGCTGGATCAAACATTTAATCCAGAAGGCATTACTGCTGGATATGCCATGCATCGTAAGAAAATTTATCTCCATAACGCGATGACTATAGACAACATAGACCTTGCTCCCGTTGTCGTTGGGTCATCACCAGGGTTTTTTTTTATATTTATAAGAGTATATTTTTATAATCTGTACTTAGTAATAATATACGAAGTGTGCAAAATATAATAATAATGAACCTTATATACTTAAAAAGGATAAATAATACAAATGTATGAAATTAAAATTTAGTCGTGGCCCATTCTCCGCTATAGGCCACCTTCAGATGTAGGTCAGAAAGCACGTTACGCGAGAACGAAAGGCTACAACGGATGAGTCAATTAATGTGGGTTAGAGTTTTTTTTTTATTTTTTATTTCATATAGGAGACAAACGAACATGCAGGTCACCTGTTGTTAAGCGATCACCGCCGTCCATAGACACTATCAACCTCAGAAGAGTCGCAAGTGCGTTGCCAGCCTGTGTTTGGGGGAATGGAGAGAAAGGAGGAGGGGAAAGGAAAGGAGAGGAGATTTGGGTCTCCGACACTCTCACTAACCGAACGAAACGCAACAATGCAAGCACTGTTACTTCACAGCGGTTTTCTGAGAGAGAGTGGTACTATCCGAGCAGACCCATTCATACTGAAACCAAACCTTCAGCGTGACTACCACTTACTAAAAGAGAACTAGAGTACTAAGAGCATGGAGTGGGTAAAATTAAAAATGATCCGGTACCGTGAAAAGTTGTGTTTTGTGGAAGGTAATCAAACAGGACATCCAACAGGAACACCCTGTTCAGATACTTTCGGTGATAAAAAAAATATGTTTAAATGATTGAAAATGATTTAACAATTTTGTTTTGTAATCAATGCGAATGAAGTCACAAATAGTTTCTAGTCAATTAATATATAAAAGTAACGTTGCAGAGTTCATTTAAATTGTCATCTCTTGTAACACAATAGCTTAATATAACTATCATTGATTATTCAATGACACTTTGACAAAGAAATTTGTTTCGCCCTGTTTGAGTACTCTATTCAGTAGTTGGAAATTTCTTCTACAGTTTTGATTGCGTCACATACGAGTGTTAGAGTATGCCAAATGTTGAAATAAATGGGTCCAAATTTCACGTCTGTATTAAGTCATACGTTCTATATATAGCATACTATCTAATTAACGTATTAAGACCTACTAGATAAATATTTTTAAAACGATTATTCAGATAAAACATTA
Source organism: Antheraea mylitta (assembly GCA_014332785.1). Classification (NCBI taxonomy): domain Eukaryota; kingdom Metazoa; phylum Arthropoda; class Insecta; order Lepidoptera; family Saturniidae; genus Antheraea; species Antheraea mylitta. Next base: position 6,946,650 of record JACEII010000003.1, read on the forward strand.
ATCTACTCAAATTATTCTGTTTTACTTCATTGTAAATTAGAAATCTTTCGTAAACAGTATTACGAGGATTCATATAAATAATACAACATTTAATTATAATAATATTTAAGAGAAGGTAGGCGGTAGAGCCACGCTGAAGCTATTACTGGATTCAACATGAATCGGTTGGCTCACCCGGGGTAGTACCACCCTGTCACAGAAAACCGACGTGAAATAACAGTGCAACAACAACAAAGCAATTGTTGCATTTCATCCTCCTCCATTCCCTCCCTCCCCTCTCTACCTTTTTCTTCCCCTCTCCCTTGTCTGCCCCTTCCCCTCATTCACAGGCTGGTAACGCACTTGCAACTCCCCTGGTGTTGTTAGTGTCTATGGATGGCAGTGATCACTTAACATTAGGTAACCCGGCTATTCGTTTGCTTCCTATGATATGGAAACAAAGAAGAGAAAAACAATGAAAAACTTTCACAATCTAATTTAATGTTGAAGCCTGATGAAATCCTTGCTTATATTTTACAAGCTCTGCTCTCGGAAAGAATAGCTTATATGATTTTTTGAAGTTTGTACAATTTCATTTAAAACATATTATTCTATTAATTAAAAAATTAGTTTTTAATACACCCCAACGCTTAACCATAAGTAAATAGAGATTGAAATAACAAATAAGCAGGTATCCTCACAATACGTCGCCCCTGGCCGCTCCAGTCATAGTGTGCCTTAATGTCATCAAACGCAATAGAAAAATACTCTAATAAAATATTTAGACACAATTGTACCACCTCCTTTCAGTCCCTTGGATGTGAAATCTCGAGTAAACCCTGCTTAAATGATGACAACAATTTACAATCAACAGTCAGTCAATCGCGTGGTGATAGGACTTAACTCCTCTTGTCTGGGTACGTTGAAAATCTGTCGCGTAGTACTAATGTGTGTATTTCACTAGCTCAAGAGATCGTTCCTTTCCAAGTTTACCGTCTTAAACTACAACTCCATTTAACACCGGATGACATTACAGTCAAAGGCCAAACCATAAAGTCTCTGTAAATATCAAATTCATATTCCTAAGGATTTGGATTAATCAGTAGTGAATAATTAAGTCAGTCAAGACTATTGCCTTAAGGATGTAAATTTCCCAACTGAATTAATTAAAATTACATTTAAATATAAAATTACTCTTCGTCGAAATTACAAAATAATATACGTAATACTTAAATCTACATAATAATGTTATCATGATGAAGTGTCAAACTTTTTGTTAAAGTAATCCTTGGATATAACATCAAATATAATACATTCTATTGCAATACATTCACTAGTTCAAACATATGACCGTTGGTTAACTAAATGGCATTTAAAAGTACTTAATCTTAGTATAATATAAGTTACTAGACTTATTGTAGCTTCTGTGATATTAAGGATGCATCAGTAATTCTCATAATATATTAGAATCATCAAATCAGAATTTTGTTAAATCATCGATTCAAATTCCATCTAAACTATAGACTATAAAAGCATTTAAAGAGTTTAGTTAACAGTAATATTAATCAAAATCTGAGCAAAACAATTAGGATTTAAATTTCGTTTGTTATCATCTAATTATGAATGATGTACCAAATGAATAAGCCGATAATACTTAGAGTACACAACAATTCATCTCTAACACAACAATCGGTACAAATATTAGATAAAGATTTAGACTACATGCAGTAAGAAAAAACGTAGACTATAGACTATCTCTTCAATACATAATTTACACAAAGAAAGTTATGGCAGATATTATTAAGTGTCGGCTTTAAAGTGGCAAATTCATAATCAATAAATAAGATAATATACAAGCTATAATGTAAACCAATATATGCCTATTTCTCTATAGACTAGATCGTAAGAAGGTTTCGTCATTACGTATACAGGAAAGGCTTTCCTTTGGCTTGATTACGACTGATAAGTAATTTTAAAGTCAATATTTAGCCATTTCTGATATTGCAAAATGCGTAATTGAGAGCTTGACTGGTTCTCAAGTACATCCACCGGAACACATCAGCAATTGGCTGGTCAAAATTTTGAACTTTAGAGAGGAAATTAAGAACTCAAGAACTAGAAAAAGGTTAATCACCGTAGCAAGATTGCAATAAAATGATTGCTTACTATATAAACACGTCTTATGTATACATTATAAGAACAACGATATAACGAGTAAAATTGTTCGTGCATGTGTAATTTCTAATTATGTTAATCAGAATATAGGTAACGCCTACGTGCACACACTTTAAACATTTTTTATTCTTACGTAAATAATATCACGTAACAAGATACTAGATGTAGTGCGATCTTAAGCAACAGCTTTCTGATCGAAAACCTTTTATAGATAAGCGGTATGTTAATACACGGTACGGTCGTTGTGTCTTCAAAATTCATCATTTGTAAAGTTAATTACATAGAACTCTTTTAATAACAACTTACTATTTTGTTTTTGACGTGAAACATCTATAGGCCTGCGGTAAAGCGGATTGTTGGCGTGGCGAGTGTGTGAGACTAATAAAACTGTGCGCAATCTCTCTTGCCGCATTGTAATTTGAGGATTTGAGATTCGTTTGATTCGAACAATTTTGATGTTATACATCTGCCAGGCGTCCCATGACCACTCAATTTTTTTTTAATTTTCGCGATCAGCATTTCATTTAAAAGTAAACAAGTGAATCCCACAAAAGTGATAAATATAAAAACGAAAGAAATACCATTTTAATTTCATTACTTTGGGCCGTGGATTTCCAACATAGTACACAGCAGGCATCTGCTCAAAATGGTATAACAAATAATTCAGATATCTGTAGTTTTATGACAATCAAAGACTCGGTTGGAACCTAGCTCTGGTCAATGTCTTTCTAGGCTAACTCGAACTGCCAAGGCCAACGGGACGCCTTTCTATTTTTAAAAGAGATTTTATTCCAAATAATCTTTACCCTAATGAATAATTTTTGAGTGTTCAAGACGTCAGGAGTCGGAAATAGGCGATTTGATACAATCGCCCTTTTCAATTAACACATGCCATGATTATATTCTAATAACTTTACATACTCATGAGTCGTAAGATGGCTTATATGCATAAATGGTTAAGACAAAGGCACAGTAATTTCAGAGTCAATGAAATGCTCCCCCATATACCTTGCAAAATTATAAAAGGATTCGATCGTCCAAACACGTGTATAGCAATAACTATCTCTACTTATCATTTCGATGCCGCATCGAAACTTCTTCGCGTTAGGTATAATTGAGTTGATGTCATATACGAACCGATGAACACGTTGCTCGAGAACCGGTTTTTATTCGTGTTTGTTAACTTTTTTTTTCGTACAGTATATTGTATATCAATACTGTGACTATAGCTTCGTACTTGTGTCTATCTTCCGCTTACATTTGAAGTTTTACCGTTATATCTCTAGTACTTATTAATGTACCATACCGTGCGAAAATACATGAGATCTTTACTATAGCTATATACTATAGCTAAGAAGCCTTAGACAGAAGTGAGTAATTACTTAATCATAATTGACTATCACTTCGACTTACCTCATAATTAGTAGTGTCATGTTGGATACACGATGTAAAATAACACGCACTTAAAATATTAAATTAAAAATAAATAGAATTACGCTATATTTTAATAAATTAATATTTCAAAAATGCACAATATTTCACAACTAAATATAACATAATTGTTTTGAATGTAGCGTAGACCTTCTCATGTCAAGATAAATATAACCTATAAATTATCAAACACGGCCACAGTAAACTATATTTTGAGCCTGCAAGAATATGGGTCTACATTAAAAAAAACGAAATAGATCTACATAAAATAATCAAAATTGATAACCTACAATTTATGAAGCCTACTACCGAAGAATTCTGTTTTTTTTTTTCCAGTTCCGCTCACATATAAAGTTCTTCTTCACTCTTAGTGTTTCATTCTTGGAAACACAAGATATAAATAACCTTTTCATAAGCTTACTGTTGTATAAAAAAGCGAAACATCACATTTTTACGTTCTATATTTTGAAACAAAAAATTTAAATATACAGCGCATTAGTATATTATTAACTTAGTAGAATAAACAAATAAAGCAGATTTATTACAGCCATTTGAATGAGAACTCTAAAGCTACGATGAAAAAATGCATATTTTCAATAAAAAATACATTTATATATGTGACACATACACGATCTATAAAAAGATACCTTCTTAAAATTAAATAAATATAAACTTTTATGTGTACATTTTATGTTATTCCAATTTTAATACATATTTATTTTTAAACAGTTATGAGTTCAAGGAGCTGCTCACAATCCTACAAAATGTCTTTCCCAGATATGCCCACCTTTATGCGGAATGAATAATTCCAAACAGCACTTCCATATGAAATAGTTTTAAAGTACACATATTAATCAGATCGTAACACTCAGAAGTTATTAATTAATGAAATCCTATTGATTAATATCGAAATTACAAAATATACTAGAAGCTGTGCCCCCATTTCTGTCGGGACAGTGCAATGTGCCAATCGTGTACTATGTTGTTTAATTGAATTCAAACGCTACGATTGGGTTTAAGAAATCATTTTTACACTCAACATAAAACACGTTTTAGTTTATCTCAGGAGTAATAGAGCAATTTATATAGACCAGTCAATCAACTTTTTTGTACAGTCTAATCCCAAAGACTTATATGGGCATTATCTCAAAATGTGGAGTTGGGCGTTGAAAAAGCTTTCTTTAGGTTAGTAGTAGATATTTGATATACATTTATATACTTTTGGGCTCTATTTAGTTTACACAATTGAATATATTTTTTATAAACTTATTTTTTATATTTTTTCTGTCCAAAAACTTAAAAGTTTTTGGAAACGTCGGACCAATAGTCCGAGAATAAATGTCAACCGAATAATTCATACCAACAACATAAATAGCATTCTGTATAAATATATGTACTAAATTTTTATTTTCATTAATTATTATTAAGAAATACACAAACGTTCAAATAAAACGCGATGTACTTGTTTGTATAAAAAATTGATACCTTTGCATATTTACAATATTTTTAATACAATAAACATAAACTTTTTCATAAAATCAATCCAAATTTTTGAGAAAATTTAACTACAACGTACAAATGTCTAGGAATAAGCTAAAGAAAAAAGGATAAGTGAAATAGGTCTCATTATTAATTTATATGAACTATTGAAGGTATAAAAACTTTATTTCAATTTTTATGAATACCAACTCACTTTATTACAATTAATAAAATAAATAGCAGAATTTCTCAAATGAATAAGTGTTTGACAGAAATTATCCTGATCAAAATTTATATTATAATAACGATCCCGGCAGATGTTGCCCTGCCTTGATAATAAAAAAATCCTAAAGTCAACTGTAGCGCCACCTACCGGGTTTGATTGTAAATATAAAGCATTCTTGGATCCAATGGAACACGCACACAAAATTTTACCAAAATCGGTCCAACCGTTTCGGAGGAGTTCAGTGACACACACATGCATAAAAATGTTATAATACGCTGATTTAAAAAGTCAAATGTTACTTTAAAAAAAAAACATTTATCTAATGTAATGATTTAGATTAAAGAAGCCATTGATTGACTTTCACTTGTAACATTTGAATACTGTTATTATATCCTATTTTAATGCATCCGCTCATGAAACAACTTATGGTGTATTACAAAAATATAATTAAATAGATTTCTCTATGTTTGTTTGACACACACCATAATTTTATAATCACAAAACGATTTCATTTTACGTTTGCCACTTTCATTTGTCACTGAATATTCTAATCGCATTTGAACTTTAAAAAAAAACCACTAAAACGGTACTCTCTAATAAATTAACATGCAGCACAATAATTATACAAATCTCTCTTTATTTTAATTCCATCGTCGTTTGTATACAACCTTATTTCTTATGCAAGAGGTCTGCCCTACGGTCAGAAGTACCTTTCCGAAACATCAAAAATATAAATAAATAAGTAATTTTGAATCTAACCCGGAAAATTTAAAAATTATAATTAAGTAATTAAATTTACATGTATTTTAATAACATACCATGAACATAAGAAGCCGTGAAAAATATATCTCTCATTCAAATACTCGAAATTAACCGACAAAACGCTATTTTCATTTCGCTGCTTAAATAACTGCTCATTAGCTTCTTAATATTTTAGGTTAATACACGTTTATAGTAAGTACTGTAATCAAAATATTTATTATAAGATATTTTCGCACGCCTTGTTAAAAAAATGTGTATAAAAATTATAAAGGGCTAATCAACACAAAATAAGTAACCTAAACCCACGATGTAATGATTTCATGATAAAAGTAACAATAGGACTAATACGCTGTCACAAAGAAAGGCCCTAAAAATCTAAATTAAAAAAAAATTAGGTTGACCAAATCACTCCACAATATAAAAAAATATTAATATTTACCTGTTTCTCATCTAAGAAACTTAATATATTACCTAAATTAGTACATAATTAAAGTAAATTTGTATATAGTGGCTATTACGTCAACTTGTGTTCATTTAAGCTCACAAAAAAAAAGAACAAAATACAATACAATGTTGCATGTGTATGTCAATAAAAAAATTAATTTACATACCTGTCACGACACACATAAATTACGACTATAATCATATTGATTTACAGGTGAAGTTGTTCAATAAACATAGCCAAACAGGCAATAATCTGTCTCTTCTCTCGCAGTGTTGCCAAATGATTCTCATTTTTCTCCTGAATTCTACGAACAAACTCGCGTTGAATTCCAACTTCAAAAATAAAGTGAAAAATACATGGAAGATTTTGACGCGGGCTTTTATTTTTTAATTAAATATTCGTTTACATGGGTTTTATACCAGAAAAATATGGACAACCTATACAATAGAATCAATTAAATTCTCACATCACATTTTTTTTCATCCCGTAAAATCCCTCGGGTATTTAATCCCTTTAACTTAAACTTGTGTTCTTTACATAACAAATGCACACGAATTTAGAGAGAAACCTATAATCAAGCCGTAATAGTTACTCGCGTTACTCAAATCAGAAACAAACTCTTTGCTATTCAAAACGTTGCAACTTTTACTTATTCATATTGTATAATAAACTCAAGGGTCAAGTGTAACAGGTTTAAATGCGAGTACGTAAATTATTAGGTATGTGAACGATATTGACGTCTGGACGTCCGTCTCTGTATACGGAAAAATATTTATTATTTAAATTTAAACTTAATTAATGTTCCACGAAATATTAAAAGCATGTTGGTGAAACTCGACGGAGTTTATCGCTTTCCTCGATGACGAGCGTATTTTCCAAAATAGTTGTAAAGTATTATGTTTTTCTACGGTGATAAGGCTCATTATATCTTATCAAGGTAAACTCGTCAGAAATTCTAAAAGCAATGTTCTCTTAATGACGTGTGTACGTATATTGTATATATTTAAATATTACTATCATTATTATTATGTATTATAAAACAAAGACCTCTAACACGTCTGCCTGTCTGTTCGCGATAAACTCAAAACATTGAACTGATTTTCATGCTGATTTTACCAATAGGTAAAGTGATTCACGAGGAATATATATAATTTAATTACGTTTTTTTTTATTGTTTTGGCGGGACAACATCAACTAGATCCGCTAGTTTATTAAAATATTATCTGTGACAGATCTGTTGAATTGTAATATGCATGTATATAATTTTTAATTTCTATTGTATGCTCATAAGCACATTTTTTTAATATTATACTTTTGTTATCACTCCTTAGCATCTATAGAGAGTACCTACAGATAATAATCTATACTACTATTAAAGAGGTAAATTTGTGACGTTGTGACGTTGTAGGGGGTAATCTCATGAACTACTGGTCCAATTTTAAAAATTCTTTCAGTGTTATATAGCTCATTTCTCGAGGATGGTTATAGATCATATATCACCACACTAAGACCAATAGGAGCGGAGCAGCAATGAAGAATGTTTAAAATTCGGGGTTTTTTTCCTCTTGAGAGCTTCCGCTGCGTGTTAGCGTTAACCCAAAGTAACTATTCCACGCGAACGAAGTCTCAGGCAGAGGCTAGTAATCTAACAACCCTATCTGTATGCTCTTTATCTCTTTATGCCTGAATTCATATATCAAATTATCGTTAAAACTGAAGGATTAGTCGTGCAAACAAAAGACGTTTCAATTTTATTTGCATGTATCTAACTATCTACTACATATTCATAACAAGTTCTGAATGAACGGACAATAGCGTTGCGGTCAGTGTCTGCTAATATTACGACTCGCGACCTATACAAGCCACTCTTGCGAAACACCGTGTATGTACGCCGCCTCAATAATTGTTACAAATAAACTTAGATTGATGGGCAAGGATTCGAATAATATGATTGATCTATTCGGTAAGATTGAATATGTAATAAATTGTAGGTCACGCGTTCGTAGGAGGAAATGATAGAAACCTGTTCCAATGCTAAACACTCGCGCTGATGTATTATTGACAGTGAGGGATTATTTATCTCATGATACTATTGTCTTAACGGTAAATAGGTATTTATATAACCTAATTAGATATCTTAGTATATATTAGGGTATTAAGAACGTATTGAGGCCTTGCTTTTCTATATTAGAATACTACTTGGCTTTTAAGAAATATATAAAATACAATATACGGTTTTTGATTTGAAAGAAGGCCGAGATAATTGACTATCTTAGGGGACTACTTTAGGGGTGTAAGGGGTGTCGCGTAACTTGAGACACCCAAGCCAACCTCATCTGCACGTGGTGCACCCTGCTGAATAACGAACGAGGCAATGGCGAAAGCGGGGTGGTAGGGTTTTACAGCCTGACTGGGTCACAACCACAATGTATTTGGCGAAAAAGCCCGTCATAGTAACTCGCTTCTGCGCGTCGCGTTTCGGGATCAGCCTGTGCATATCCAGTATCGGGTGACTTTCGTCATTATGGCCGGCATGACAGCGGCGACCGGCGATGGATAATCTGTCTCTCGGTGGTTGCCGATGTTTTTGGATTGTACTATGCTTAACATCAGGCGTAGAGCCGTCACTATGTCGTGCTTCAATAAAAAAAAAAAAAACTATATTCAGTTTCTCATAGCGTTATCTTTGTTTTATACATAATATGAAGAAAAAGTTTTTAACGGCCGACTAGATCATCTTCTATTTGAGAACCTACCAATATACTCTATATTTAATGTTTTTCGTATCCCAGTGGTAGTAGATTTTAGTATTGAGCCAGGAGGTCTTAGATACAATCCACACAAATGACAGATTTTTGTGTGATGAACGAATTTGAAATTAATGTTGATATTTATATATGAGATCAACAATCTTCACACGGACTAGAATCCCATATTGCATTCTCACACTTCTTTGGCAAAGAGAGCAGGAACTGCATTATTGGCACTACGTCTTCTCCCCCGACGGGTGTTGGCCCCTCAAGGGGCGAGTTCAACAACCTGGAATACCATTAATAAACGGCATGAAGATAACATGAAGACACCATGAAATTACTTAATAAAAATTTATTTATAATCTATTCATAATTCCTTCATAGTATTTCATTTCGTCATTCGAAAGTTTAAGTCGGTTCAAAATGATTAAGATGTACGTGTAAGAATATTATTTTCGTAAGAATAAAGTCCTTCGCAATATTCACGCTATATATTTATATAACTTCTCATGTGTATGTGTACATAACTACCCAGTCTTTTTCTAATAAGCATTAATATTGTAACTTACAAAGTCACAAGCGGTTGCTAGTAAATAAAACTAAATACTCAGTGAAATTAAATAGCCGTGGGTTGTTTCCTGATAAAAGAAGTATAATAACGAGATTCATTCTCTTCTCTAAATAGTTAAAAATGAAATGAAGTCACAATTAAAATTCTATTTAAAAAAAATCTAGAAACAAAAGTCTAACATCCGACGCTAAACATTTAAAATTCCGCAAATCCAATTTACATTCTTGCATATAATAACATGGCATAATTACTATACTTGCACGAGTTATGCTGAACCGAAACCCATTTAATTACGTAATATTGAAATCGTCACTTTCGCCGTATACGTGTGCGTCTCTAGTCCGTATTGACTCCGCGGGTCACGTGAAGAATCCTACACGCAGGCATATACTCACGTCACGGAACGCTACACGTGGATCAAATTAAACGCCGTAACATATTTAACTATATCGTATAAATTTCACTGTCTACGATAATTTTGTGTAATGACAAATCGTATATGATTATGTTCTTGAAATTTTTTTTATTTACTGAGTGTTCAATTTTACTATTGTTTTTTTTAATAAATATAACATATTGTTTTACTTTTACGTTATTTAAACTCATTGTCTTTTATAAATCACTACACAAAGCTTAAATTTTGATTTTGATATTCATTTACTGACATGTATTCATTGCTAAATATTACGGTTTATTTAAATAAGTTTTAATATGAAACAAGCTAATTACCCCGACTTTATTTGCGTTGTTAACTATGTTAACAATAAATTTAAAAAAGGTTGCTACTTTTGATTGTTTTATATGAGTTTTCAAACAATCTATATAAATAAAATAACAGATATATTCCGTTCTATCCACGTTACAAATACTCGATATATTTCGAAAATTTGTACAATGAAAAAACACAAAAAAAAGTAAAAATACCTTTAAAACTTTTTTAGCCTTTAGTAATTTGTATAAAAATCGTAATTTCTTTAAACTTTAATAACTCTTTATTAAATGAACATATCAGGATAATTTTAGATAGGAGCCAATTGTGAAAGATATAAAAAAAATATACGGAGTTTTGCATCATTCGCGTATAACGGCAGTCTTATCAATTTTTTTTTTAATATATAAATAAAAAAGTAGCTACCTTTTTCGGTTAAAATACACAAGTAAATAATATACATATTATTAAATAACCAGCCTAATGAAATTGAAGCTAGTATGAGCCTTTCGACGTTAGTTGCCGTAATGTGCGACTAATTTGCTTCTCCGTTAACATCTAATCGCCTTCAATGATAAAAGTTTATGGTATGGAGTATAATTTAGAACTTTCTCTAACGAGACTAGGCTAGTAGCCGCCGGCGTTAGTTTCCCTTTCTTACGTTGGCGCTTCAATGAACTACTATTAAGCTATTAAGTAAACAAAATATAATTTGATTAAATATTATGAAACTCCAAATTTGTCAAATCACTTTCAATACTCGTCATCAAGACATCCAAACACGTTGTAGATAAATACGTATTATAAACAAGAAGTTCGTAAAATCATATATACTTAATCACTAAAAAATCCATTATTTTTTACACTCAAATGCTTAACGCGTTTATAAATATCTATTAGCGAGCCATAAAATTGAAAGAGTACTAAGATTATTTCTGTTTAATAGAAAAATTCGATACACAACGAATATTTTAAACCAAAAAACTAGAAATACTCGGACAGAAAACAAGTTTATGCAACAAAATTTATTTTACCGTAGTCGGGTATTCAGAAAATCTTTACCCTCATCGACTATCCCAATTTATTTTATAAATGCGAATGTGCCAGTTTCAAAATAGTAAATTCATAAAATGTGACAGCCATAGTGTGAATTATCGTCTGGGGGTAAATTTCGCTCCCGCACACCAGATTAGGCCCCCCTCGACAGCGGCTCAAGCCTAGGTCCGTTTCCTCGGCGTGAAGCCCTTGAGTACGCTGCTCACGCGATACAGTGACACAAAACCTTACATCACTGCTAAAACATCAACTATACACACGTGCACGCCTATACGCTTACACGCTGTTTTTCTTTTTCAGAGAAATAAACGACAAAGAGTTCTACCCTTATTTTTCCTTATCCTATCCTATCCTATCCTATATAGGTTAGAGAAATTTATCTGACACAAAATACATATAGGAGTTGTTGAGGCACGCATGCTTGTAACACATATACGTATATCTAGATAGCTTAGGTTAGCTCAGATAGGTCGCGATTTTTGCACAAAACAGGCGACAGCCCAAGCCGAGGTGTGCCGTGCACCCTTGAGTTAGTCGCCCAAACATTCCAAATCGACTGAGTGCCTTCAGCGCTCGCCTCAGTGATTCGGTGAAGTTGTAAAGGCCTTTCCAGGTTAACAGCGTTTACATTTCGAAAAAAAAAAGTGTAGACTATAGGATACCATTTTCATTTGATTATGATTTTGTATATAAAGTTATTACTTTAAAGATTAGGGCTTCAGTTTAGTTTTTTTTTTATTATTGCTATTGTATTATTATTTTTGATTGTCGACTGTTGCTTTATCCATGTGTAAATAAATAAATAAATAGGTCATATTTTAAGCATTTCTCTTATAGTCCAATTTTGTGAAAACAAGGCCGATAGGCTTTCAGTGAAAAATGAAAACTCTATTATAGTAATTCTATTTTGAACATTATGTCTATGGAGAATATGGTGAAATATTTATTTTATCATTACAGTTGCCTACGACATACATACATTTTAATTGAATAATTTGATGGTATATGTTTGAGACCAATTATTTATATATATTCTTTATAATTATACACTACATTATAGCTTGAAAAGATAATAGAATAATATCAATAAGTGTGTGTTTGAAATCGCCACGCTGACTCTAGTACAAAATAACAAAAAGTAAATCAAAGATGCATCTAAAGTTTCTAAAACAAAATAATACGTGTCTCAAATGATGACGAATCGATTTAAATGCGAGCGAGTGAAATCTAATGCGAACAAAAAGGATTTACAGTTTAAGTAGGTACGCAACAAACAAAGTATTATTAATAGAGCAAAAAAAAAAACAAAAAAAAGTTAATTCGAATGAAGTTTTTTTTAGTAATAGGCTTAATTTTTAACGGATATTATAAGCGTGAAAGTGTGTCCACTTCGTACTTGTCGACGTTTAGTTTTTCTATGTAAGATATATTACTTGACGTTTAGTCTAAGAAATAGGTTTATTTTGTCAAGACATTCTAATTTAAAATAATAAAAATATTATCGGTTTTACTTTCTCAGCTTTCATATTTTAATTTAATCTAAACGTCTAAATCACTCGTTTGATCAGTATGGGTTTCTAAAAAAATATATACTATAAAATTTATATACTATATCTTTAAAAGGTAAATGTTTAACAAAGAGATGTATATTGTAAAATATCAAAATAAAAAACAATAAATTATATTATACTTGTGTTGAGAAAGTAGAAATAATAAATATGTCATTTTTATATTCTTCTTATTTCTAAAGAATTTTGTAAATAACTTTCACTTATTTAACTATGATAATATATAATTTACTATTCAATCTTTTTGTCCGTACTTCTACCTTAGTAGGGTCGGCACAATTTCTTTACTTTCGTATCATAAACTCAATCAACTCGGTCTAGCTCCTCTTTGGAATCTTCTTCAACGTGTCTTGCTGACAGTATGTTTTTCAAAAATAAAGATAGGACCATGCTATTATCAATAAATCCTTGTTTTTTATAGATAATAACTCATTGGTTATCTTGTTCGGACACCACATCGATCCACGTATTTTCGGTGAAGTAATATATGACAAAACCAAAGTATAATTTGCGCTCTAAGCCCGCTTGACTAGCTATCACTCTCCAATACAAAATTTATCACCAATCATTTGTATATGTTCCGGCAGTTAAATTTGTGAGCCAGAAAGAACACTTTCGGTGTTATTACAATGAAGTTAAATACGTATTAAATACTTGCTTTAAATAGGTTTCGTACTGAATGCACCGCGCTCGCCCGAGGCAAGTTCGCGTTATCCTTTTTTAGCAGTCTAACCAACCCTAACCAAAGCGAGAGAAAAGAGTAAGACAACGAAAATTCAGCGAGCGCGGTGCATTTAAAACGTATCTTTATTAATTATTAAGTACTCAATACGTAATTAATTTTTTTGTAATAACACCATTTAGGTTTAACTTATTTACCATTTCATACTACATCATCATTTAACATTACCTGAGATTGATGTCAAACGCTAAGACGTATAAACTATAAAAAATATATATTCATAAATAAAAACACCTTCACCGATTATAAAAACAGAGCAGTATTTATTATAAATATCAATATATATCAGTATATATTCATAAAAAATTTCAAAAAAGTTCGAAAATACGTACAAGTTAAAATAATATAAAAAGTGAATAAAATTTTTATTGATAACAATTTAAAATTTATTAAGAAATATGTTAAAAGACCTAACAATAATAATTAACTTATTTTATCTATACATACTGATATTAAATTAAAATCTTTAAAATAATGTTAATTTCTTGAGTATAATTAAGATAGATTTATGTGGATAGACATACGGCTTAAATATAGAAACATGCTTCATTTTCTTTATATTATTTTTGGGAACCAATCTTAAATGAACTAACAAGATGTTAGTCGTCTTGTTAAAAGTTTCCAGGGAGTTTTTGTGGTAAGTAAGAATCCCTGCTTCGTGTTATTATTTCCCATACACTTCCGTAGTACACAACCAAACTATATTACGTAAAACACCACCACTGTTACAAAATATAGAGCTAATAACACAAGATTATGAATATAATATAAAATCCACTACATGACATTCGAAGATCCCGCCAAAAACTCCAACGCTTAATTTATTTTTAATGACAAAATTTGACATTTCCGCTCGTGACTGTGTTGTAATCGATTGTTTACAATCGGATGGTGCGTTTCTTAATCGAAGTACCTACGCATCGGATCGGCCATTATGAGGCTAGGTCAAGAGCGGCCAGCTGACCGTGGCATCGAATTACTATAGGTTGTTCTCTCGTCTTGCCTGTCATCGAACTCGATTTGACAGCTTAATTGGTCGAGCGCAAACTCATGATTTGTCCGATTTCAATGTCAATCTATTAAGGTCGACATTTATATATATGAGGTATGGAAATGTTTAAAAATATACCGAAAAAAATAGTATATAAGAAAATTGGTGAACGTTTATAGAAGCAAACAGAAGCAATAGAACGCGTTTGGATAAATGTTATGTTCACTGTAGTATAACAGAGAACTAGTAACGGTAACTGCTCGCATAATTCCTTAATTATAACTTTAATGTTAATATTACCATTGCCAATTCAGAATGGGGGGGGGGGGTAACCTAAATTGAAAACTTTTAAAACCATTTAGGAAATCAAAATATTAAGTTGGGCTTACGCAGGATTCTTATTTCATGAAAATAAAAATGAAGATGAACCTAAATATCATTTTTTATATAATATACTACTACCTGTGATGTAAATTAACAGATGACAAACTACAGAACCAGCACAAAAAAAAACCTAAAATGTTAATGTTGTCTTTTCTAAAGTTTTATTCGTCTATAGACAACTGTCACTATAAATGTGCTTATATCAATGTTGCCATATCTGTGGGTTTCTCTTTAAATTTAGAAATTTAAAAATAAGGGTAAGGGAATAAATTTCACAGTACAAAGTATTTAGAGAAATTTGGGAATTATAAAAAATGATGCAAGCAAATTCAGTCGGTTTTCATATAAGAAAAGTGGATTCAAATTTAACATATAATTAGTTATCTATTGTAATAAAAGAAACAGTTTTTTTAAAAATGATAGTTCATTCGTAGGTTTTACTTTTCTATTCTCAGTGACTAAAAGAAGGTCTCAATTATGACACCTATAAACGTCACGGGGTTAGATTTTTTATTCGAATACTTGGTTTAGATTATGGGAAAAATTTAGATAACTATCTGGTAACAGTTATTAATACCACCAAATGTACTCCTAATATCAACATAATTATTGTACAAAAAAATATCTAGCACATTTTCCTTTTGTATTTCGTTCTGAATAGTGTTTACTTTAAATGCTAAATTGACGATCCTTTTTTACGTAAAGTATGTGTTTTTTTAATTCTATAAATTGCAAGAAATCCAAACTTGGTCCCCACAGTGTTTGTGGTCACTCCAAAAACACTCGTATTTATATCGTTGCCACATATTTCGTAACTGGTATCTAGCGGACGCATAAAAGGCGATAAATTCAATTCAGAAATGCGATTTGGTATTTATTGGTTCGATCTAGTTTCTCTACAATATCGAGAACAGCTGGTGCACCAGAGCATTATGTTCCCATGGTTACCGACTTGTGATTGTATGTTAGTTATAATGTAGTAACGAATACTTATTCATTTCTTTAAATAGAATGTCCTTTGAATAAGGAGCACTGGATGTAATTGCCATCGAAATATTGACTTTGTTTAATTTTATGAATTTCTATGGATTTTTTGATAATATTATTGCATTAATTAAAGCAAAGAAAAAGGCAATTTGGTATTAAAATATCGTAATTTAATAATACTAAATTGAATAGTGAACGTGTTCTTCTTTTTTTTTCGAAATGTCTACGCTATTGACCCAGTAAGGTCTTAACAGCTTCACCGGACTAAAACTTCTTATTTATATAAGTAGAAATAACGAGAATGTAAAAATCATATATTACCATATCTACTTTCTCAAGATAAGAGTCAATGTATATTATAATAAGTCCTCCGCCATGTTTTTCTGTGCGTCTTTTTGTGATAAACTCAAAAACTACTGAACGGAAAGTCCGTTGCTGTTTTCACCAGTAGAGAGAGTGATTTATGGGGAAGGTTTAGGTATACAATTTGTCAGTTATCTATAATAATATTTTTCACTTTGACAGTTTATCTATGTGTATACATAAATTGTCAAAGTAATTTAAATGCCATTAAAACAAAACTTGTAAAAAAAAACCAAATCTCGCAACTCAGTTCTACCAAAAAAAATTGGGAGATCCATGTATTACCAAGTCGGTTACTTTATTGAGTCCCTCTGTTTTAATTATTACGTAATTAGTTAACAATATATTATAGCGACCATATCAATATTTAAAATCCTTTATGTTTTATATCATATTTATATTTATTTATTTTATTCACATGTATAAATCACTATAAATTTCAGGATTCTAGTTTTATCCACAACGGAGTTATAGAGGGTCGAAAATGGCCTGATTTTTTTTTTTTGGAACTGACTTCATTATTGGCCTTGCAAGGCCTTTCCAACTTTACCGGGCTACAACGTGGCCTAAATCGCTTCGAGAAAAGAATAGTACGGCCGTGCCACTTTTTTGCTCGACTCAGCAGAGGTACAGCCGTGCCCCCAGATTTCAATCATTTTTAGAAATGTCTGTCTGTCTGTTTGTATGAACACGTATTACTGTTAAAGTATTGGGTTCATAATATAACCACAATCACAAAGCATTCGAGAATAACTTAGTCTATATTTCATTCCATTTCCAGATACATGGCAATGTTGATGTATGATATACGGATTGTATTAAATAATCTTTGCATTAAAATAGAACAATATATTAATATGTTATTTTATTTCTATATTTCATACTTCTGACCTATAGTTATTCACTTCCTATAAACAATTTAGGTAATAAATGATTACCTAGTACTATGAGTAAATGTTAAGGTGTTTATGATCTGTCTACGTATAAAATTATCCGTGAATTGTAATGGTTACTTAATTAAAATATTATTGCATATGTATATATTTGGATAAGAACATAGAATAACATATTTGTTTTAGTTTCACTAATTTTATAGAATTATAAAGCAGTGGAGACTCAATATTAGGAAACAAGTGGTTAATACTAGACCAGGTTAATCGTTACATATTACAATTGTGAGACGACAAAATGCTTATGAAATTGTCTAAAAGATACGAAATGAATATCGCTTTTTTTTCGAACTGACTACGCTAATGGCCTAGCAAGGCCTTTAAAGCTTCACCGAACTACTAATACGAGCGCTTGAGGCACTCAGCCGATTTGGTTTAGGTAACACGCTCAAAGGTGCACAGCACACCTAGGCTTGGACCGTTGCCGAAAAAAGGCCGAATCTAACCTAGCTAAACTATTCATACATACATTCGTTTGTGAGTCATATAATTAAAATTTCATGATTCACAAACGCTTACATGTATATCGGAAATGAAGCGAACTAAAGTACTCGAATCAGTTCGAATAAAGGAAAAAAAATAAAACCCTTCCACCATATGTGTATATGTGTGCACGTGTGTGAGGTGATCTGATGAATATCGTGAATGATCTACTCGTATAAATACTAGTGGTTGTCCAATGGTTAAAATTTAATCATGATAAGTAATACAAACTGTTTTCTCTACATATACATATAATTACAAAGATATTATTTTTCTTTATTTATAACATTACTCGTCAATCATAATATATTGCAAAAAAAAGTCCTCTGTCATGTCTGTCTTTCTGTCTGTTCGCAAAAAAATCAAAATCTACTGATCGGATTTGCATGCAGTTTTCACCAATAGATATAGTGATTCATGAGGAAGGTTTAGGTATATAATTTTTCAAGGTTTTTTCTATTATCAGGACGGAACAACGTCTACCGGGCATATTAATAAATACTTAAAAAAATTGAGGCAGCCTTTAGAACAGCCGACAGAAATGAAAATACAATAGAATAACTGTGTTCTGTTTTAAATTTTAAATTAATCATAGTGTCAATTAATCAGTCTGGTAGAATCACTCCGAACAGTGATTATACACATTTTTATCCAGTTTGTAATTAATATGTGTTACGATACACAATCTCAATACAAAATATTATATGTACACAGGCTCCTACACTACGCATCGCTAGTAGTTTTTGTTAACTTTTTTTCCCTTATCGAACTGAATCGAGTAGATTTAGTTTACCTGTTTTCGAATTACATGTTGTGTTTTTGTATCATGCAATTTTTATTGCATGATCCAAAAATGGATACATGTATAGCTTAGCATAGTTTAGCTAGGATAGATCGGGTTTTTCGAGGTAACGGCCAAGCCGAGGTGTGCCGAGCACCCTTGAGCTAGTTACCAAAAATAAAATCGGCTGAGTGCCTTAAGCGCTCGCCTTAGTAGTCCGGTGAAGCTGTAAAGACCTTGCCAGGTCAATAGCGTAGTCAGTTCGAAAAAAAAAAAAAAAGCGTTGCTAGTATAGCCGCAAGTGCAATAGGGTCACGCTTATTGGCACGTCATGAGGGGAAATTGTAAATTTATCATTCATCACCATTCAACGTTACTAAAAAAGTTGTTATTTGAAAATGACTTGAGAAGCATAAGGTAAAACTGTACTAGTTTATCTCTACTTTAAATAACGAAATTCTTTTCAAATTTCATTAAGCAAAAGAATAAAAAATATATATTTCCTAGGTTTACCCGAGACATACATTTCACGTCAGTTAATCTGCAGTTATCAAAAAGGGTTTTGTTTTATAAAATTATTATGAAATTGTGTTTAATGTAAACAATGCCTATGAAGTCGTGAGTTATAATCTTTTAATAAATTACATAAGAAACCTCGTTTAAGAATTTTAATAATAAACGCATTTTTAATAATTTATGATCTATTAAAATGATATGCAGATGTAATTATTGAAACCGAATTCAGATTCCAGGACTATCACGAAAGAGTAACCTATACTAACCGTTTTATATTGCAGTTTTATGACGCAGAACTGTTTGGGGCCGCACAAAAAACGTAACTGCATAGTTTTTGACTGATGCATTCACAACAGCAGACATCTATTATTTTATTTATATAAGAATACACTTGGAAGGTAGATGGTAGAGCCACGCTGAAGTTATTACTGGCTTTAGTATGAACGGGCTTAGTAAGCATGTCACCGTTGCGTATATCGCTGACTACCATACTTAATGTATGCTATTTACGATCGTCTTGGACATAAATGTTATACTCTATCATATGGATAGTCATCATGATTTAATTGGCTTTTTTAACATACGATTTTACTATTACTGGTACAGATCTCTCGAAGACGTATATAATAAATGTCTCTAGTTTTCTTACATATAAAGAGGCAGAAACTTGATAGTGGAGCCTCTCCGGCGTTTAAGATAAATTACTTTGAAAAATGTTCACACAATTTCAGTAAAAAGACGTCAATTGTTAGCACGGTAAATCTTAAATCGGCTTCTCGCATCCACAAGTTCACTAGTGCATTGGTGCACAAGTTCATTAGTGCTCTCGTACACAAGTTCTCTAGTGCACTGGAGCACAAACTCACTAATGCATTAGTGCACAAGTTCACTTGTAGTGTAGGTCCGTGTGTTACCCTTTTCTGTCAAGTCGACGGTAAGTCGGGTTTTTGTGGAGCAAGTTTCAAATGTATAATAATACTAGGTGTTACCCGCGGCTCCGCACGCGTTTTTTGAATGTATTAAATAAATGTAAAATTGTTATTAGATGTGTAAATAACAATAATACTCTTTCAAAAATATTTGTAAGTATGACACGCACATCATCTACAGTAATAGGTAAATGGGAAGGAATTTATCATAAGCCACATAGCTGGAACTTTATGTATCAGCCTCATTGCTCACTTACACTATATAAGAAAGTAATGAAAATATTAAGCTATACATTATCGAACAATATGTGTTCAATCTTTCATTGTATAGATAATAATATCGGGTATCGTCTGCTGAACTCGCTAGCTTCGCTCGCTAAAACAGCTAATTAGTTGGTTATTTGCCCGTAAAATTTCTGTTAAAATATTACTTGTAGTCCGTTGAAGCTGTTAAGACCTTGCTAGGTCAATAGCGTAATCATTTCTAAGAAAACAAAACCGTTCATATAGGTCCAGCTGTTTCGGAGATTACCCGGAACAAATAAACAAACAGATATATCGACAGAATCAAAAAAAAATGTTGATATTTGTAGCACCGCAGATATATGTATTCATCAAAAAGTATTTATTTGAATATTATATACACACGCTTTATTCTTATAATACGTAATACGCAATATATCACAAACCAAAAATTGGAAACAAAGCTAACGTAGAATAAACTTTTTGAGGAGTTTTTGACGGGATTTCAGTCAGTGTTATGTAGGGATTTTATATTTTATTCATAATTTTGTATTATTTTACTCTATGTTGTGTTAAATTGGCGGCGTTTTATGTAATATGGTTTGTTTATTATGCATGAGTGAAATAAATGAAAAATAATGCCATGGAGCATGTATTCTGTAAGCTTGAAATTAAGAAGATAAAAATTTACGAAATATTATATAGAAGATTTGGCGCTTATGTATAGAGAATACATAAGAACTACCTATACTGACAATTTCAGAATTGGCAGTATGGATTAATTCCTTCGCCTGTATTGTGATGGACGAATATTATTACTACTAACCTTTTAGAATATCAGCACAAAATAAAATTTACAAATGTTTCCGACACAAACGTACCACGTATAATTAAAAATTGAAAACAAAACTAACGTAGAACAAACCTTTTGAGTAGGAACACAAAATAAACCATGAAAATATTTCCGATAGAATGTTATCGCGTTACCATGGCAACGCATATAATACTGACATTAACACGCAGCGGAAGCTTAAAAAATAGCCCGTTTTTTTTGACATTCTTCATTAGTGCTCAACTCCTGTTGGTTTTAACGTGATGATATGTAGCCTATAGCCATCCTCGATAAATGAGCTATCTAACACTAAAAGAAACTTTTAAATTGGATCTGTAGTTCTTGAGATCATAGCGTTCAACCAAACAAACAAACAAACAAACAAACTCTTCAGCTTTATATATTAGTATAGATTTAGTAATTATAGTATGTATTGGCGCCCCTTAAAGCTGCCACCAGGAGTGAATGCCCCGGGGCTGATTATGGCTAAAAATGTATACAGTTACACTCAGAAATTATTCGAAGGCTATATACGTATAAATAAAAATTTCACAAGATAAAATACGAATTGAGTAACCGATTTTTTTACGAAATAGGCATTTTTTTAAATTATTATTTCTCAATACATTAACAATCACTCTTACAGTAAAAGGCCCTAATTGCTTTAAATGGACCGATTGCAACATTACAATCAGTGCGTTACGATTAGCGTTATTATTTTTTTATTATTTGTTAATTATTTTCTTGTACTTTAATATATTTTTAATTCAAACCCAAGGTAACAAGAAAAAGGATTTAATCGCACTTAAGAAAAAATCCAATGTTACACTTTAACATTGTTTCTGTATTATTCAATACTTCTAACCCTTCTGCAGTGAAACTAAATTATAAATCGTATGACGGTCTCGTCTATTTCATGGATATGCACAAAAACCAAATGACTTCTGATTATGTCATTTTTTTTTATTAACCAACTTTATTTCATACTAGCTGTCTAACCCTCAATTCTTTCATTTACAACACGAATATGTGATGAAATTAAACGTGAATCTGTCAATATTTTTGAAGATCTGCCTACTACTATACTATTTTGTGTATCTCATACATTTTATACAAACCTTGACTCGCCCATTACAAACACGAAAAAAAAAATTCAAATAGATATAGCTCAATGATATTATAACTAAAGAGCTGTAGATGCGTTACCTACATGTTTGTTTTGACAAAATTTGCACGAAAACGCACACATGCGTAAACTGTCTTAGATAAAATGTGAGAGTAAGAGGACATATTCTGCATATCGGTGGTGAAAAATAAAAAGTTATATGTTGCTTAGAAAAGGACGGATTGACTGCCGTTAAAAAGAAGCTAGCTTGGTTTTAACAAGGCGCTGTCGAAGATCTTATGACGTATCTATAGTTTAGGTGTTATAAAGTATTACGCTTACATACATTCGGCAATAGATTTTATTTATATCCTAATAAATGTTACAAATGCCAATGTGAGTTTATTTATTTGTATGTTAAGCTTTCGAACCTTAACAAGTTTAACGATCATAATGAACTTTTGCATACACGTTGTCAGTAGGACAGAAAAAGGGCATAGGGTACTCTTCATGCAGAAAAAAGCTATTCACTCCAAAGGATATGTCAAATCTACAATAATGCAAACGAAGCCGAGGAAAAATGCTAGCAGATAATAGATGAATATTCGCAGAAATCATATTGATAGCGTGTTCGGAGACCGCGTCGATGGATGTATGAGTTCGAATCCTAGCAACTTAATACGAGCTAGAAATATATTGCGATGAAAACATAACACGGTTGTAAGAGTTTTCCCTAAGACCAGACCAGTTACGAATTTCACTCGGTGATAACAGAATAGCAATATTACTCCAGGAAATATTTTAGGCGAATAAATTGACTACTAATATGACTAATAATATAATATGTAATTGAAAAGTATTTATTTGTATAAACACGACAAAATGATGATTGACCGATTTCGGCCAGGCGACCACTTTGACCCCTAATCAGAGAAATGTCGCTGGTGCGCTCGAAGATGGCTTATGTAACCTATCTTCAATCGAAACTCCGTGCACAATAAGGATACGTTAGTACGCCGTTCTCATAATGATACGTTATGGCAGCAGATGGGCGAGCTTTTAACTGTTCGCGTTTGTTCTCAAAGTCAGCTTTACGCTGATCCTCAAACTCGCATATTTGGCTATTCACCATCCTGCGCCATTCTGACCGCTGTGCTGCCAAACGTTCCCAATGAGAAGGCTATACGATAAAATAATAACATACGATAAAATAAAATATACACAAAAGTTAATGAAGCTATCTGAGCTAGAAACAGTTTTGTAGGTGGTAGAGCCCCGCTGAAGCTATTTTTGGTTTCAGCATGAATGGATCGGCTCCACCGGGGTAGTACCACCCCTCTCACAGATAACCAACGTGAAATAACAGTGCTTGCATTGTTGTGTTTCGTTCAGTCAGTGAGAGAGCCGGAGGCCTACGTCCCTTCCTCTTTCTTCCTTTTCCTTCCTTTCCCCTCGCCCTTCTCCCATATACAGGCTGGCAACGCACTTGCGACGTCCCTGATACCGCTAGTGTCTATGGACGGTGGTGATCACTTAACATCACGTAACCCACCAGTTCGTTTGCCTCCTTTGATATAAAAAAAATATCACCAATTTTCTCAAAGCTTAAGAGGAAGAGAGTATTTAATTGACAAGTCGAATGACTTTTTATTTTCTATTTAAGGCCCATCGATATTTTCTAATCGCACCTTCGCTGGAACCCCGTAAGCGTAGTAAGAACAACATAGTATATCAATCAATGGTTAGTAATATAGCGAGGTTTAGCGTTCTTCCTGTCCGGTAACACAAGTTTCCTTAGTTGTATAAAAAATGCGTTGACAGCGTTCAAGTACGTGTGAGTTCTCAGGCACTTTTACTTTCGCCAAACTGGTGCAGTCGAGTTAGTTGATTGGTAGTGGAACGGGTTCCTGAACTCACTGGAGCACCGGTGACAAGGTTGAGAAATAACTGGTATTACGTATTTGATACCATACTTTGAGATCTATAATTAATAGCAAGTAACTTACAAACATTTATTGACTAAAATTAAACCGTATATAAAAACGTATGTGTCTGTTCTTTCAACACTTTCCAATATCGTTCATCTGATTAACATGACGCTTTTCTAGGTTAGAACCGTATACGTATAACAGATGACGTGCGTGTCGTTTCAACGTGTGAGTGTATTTCGTAATTTAAATATAAATTTAAATGAATATAAGAGTAAATCCGAAGAAGGATTTACACTATATAATTTAATAACTACAATTTTCCATAAAGGCTAAACATTTCATCTATATCTATCTATAAACAAAATTATTATATGAGATTTGTTATTTTATAGTATAAATATAATATGTTTTTGTGAAAATAATTGTTTCGAGTATCATTGAATAAGTAATAGAATGCATTTCAATCATTTTTTTAATTATATGTGTGTCTGTCTGTTTGTTTGAATACGCATCAATCTTAAAGGACTACTTTCAAATCATAAAGCATATTCTGGAGTAACTTTAGTCTTACTTTCATTAAAATCTGTTCAATCTATCAAAACTTATTGTAATTTTAATGACGATGTGACTTAATTACGAGAGAAAAGTAAATGGACTTAATACATTCAGATTATTTTATTAGCCATTTTTTTTATTAGTCCGGAGTTGGAATCGTGGACAAATAAAACTAATAATAAATAAATAAAATTAAACTAGGTACCGTTCCATGAAGGTATGTGTAGTTCTTGTAATACAAAAAAAAAATATCTTGAACGATACAGGGAGTATCATCATATAGCACTGAATAAATACATGGAATACTCTTGAAAAAATAATCTAATTTGATTTTTATTTTGTTACAGGTAAGCATCGACCCTCAAAACAGAAAATTGAATATTGAAAATATTGTTAATTTACTACATATCACGCGTTGTAAGAATATTTGAATTATTTTTTTTATTATGAATCACACAATAAGGTCATCGTAAATGCTAATAAATACTAAAAACGCACGTAGACCGCATTAATGTAATTATTTCTATGATTGCGAAATGAACTATCCAATTCCGGTGGCGAATACGAGGGGCGGCGCGGCTCCGTTCGTAACCGCAAAAACTAAAATTATACTATAACACAATATATACAGAACACAACAAAAACTTTATAATTTCCGGACCATTAAAGGTGCACCTCATTGTGAACAAGGTCGTACCGTGAATGTGCCTGAGTTCACGACAATTGCATTCCACATTACATTGACACGAGCGAATTTAGCAACTCGGCCTTAGGTGTTAAAGTTAATATTATTACGACATCACATGTCAATGAAACCTTTCGTTGTATGACAATTTTAAAAGCGTATCGAATCGATTTCAAATCGCAAAAACCAAAACTCTGATGTCGACAATGCCCTTATCATAACACGATCAATCGATCAAACAACTGAGCACAAAAATATTTTAGATAGGTTTTACTGCTTTACAGTTCATTCGTAAAGCAATATGCGTTTTTCTTTATTTTGCTTCAAACGCCTTATCGGACTAATTACTCGTGAGCTGACCTCATTTCGTTACTATATTAAATAGTGTGATCAGTTAATAAAAATCAAAACTGTGTTTTTGTAACACGCCGTGATTAATAAAAAATAATCAGTACTTTTGAATGGAGTAAACGTGGAAAGGACATTTTGTGAATTCGAGTCTTACTAATATAAAATTTATCGCATAATGAACGTTTTTTTTTTTTTTCGAACTGACTACGCTATTGACCCAGCAAGGTTTTAACAGCTTCACCGGACTACTAAGGCGAGCGCTTAAGGCACTCAGCTGATTTTATTTTGGCAACCAGCTCAAGGGTGCACGGCACACCTCGGCTTGGCTGTTGCCTGTTGCATGCAAAATCGCGACCTATCTTAGCTAACCTAGCTAACTATTCATATATGCATGAGTTGTTGAAACGTATATGCGTACTAAGCGTACACGCCTCAACAACTCCTCCATATATTTATTATCGGAAAATTGAGAGTTTTCAGTTCGATAAGGGAAAAGTAAACCCTTCCACTTTCATGTGTAAGCGTGTAGGCGTGCACATGTGTAAGGGTGATCGTGTAGTGTCGTAGCGGTGATGTATATTTGTGTGTCACCGTATCGCGATAATGAACGTTATCTATCCAAATATATATAAGAAAGGTAACCACAAGGACTGAAGTGACAACACAAAGCAATGGAATAAATATGTTTTTTTTAATTTGCCAATCAATTTTAATCTGAATTATTTAAATGTCATGGTTTGTTAGAGGAAATTATTAACAGTACCTGGACGCCCGAACCTACCTCAGTTATTTAAAAAAAAAAATTTTAAATTAAAATGTACTGTTAGGTTTGCCTCGCATAATTTATAACAAGATATATTTAAAGAAGATATCTGTCTTATAATCATAATAATAAAATTATTTTTTTTAATTAAAATAAACAGTTAGGTTTGCCACACAATATTAGCTCTTTTTGACCAAAAAAAAAAATAATTAAAAAGATATCTCTTCTGCTGTCACTCGGATTGGATCTGGTGTTAGACGGATTTGCGAAGCAGACAATTTCTACCTGAGCTATTTTTGTTTTGACAGCGGCGGCGAAATTTAGCTTTATATTCTAGCTATATATTTTTTTCCTGAAAAAGTTTTCTATCAATGAAACCTAGCTGGATCGATTTATCATCCCCGAAACCACCTACATACTAAGTTTCACGGAAATCGCTGGCGCAGTTTCCGAGATTCTGAATATATAACAATATAAAAATATAGAAGAATTGCTCGTTTAAAGGTATTAGATAGATTGATTAGATATAGTTGGTTATTTGCGATGTTATTATGACAAATGTAGTATTATCCTATCGAAATAACAAACAACCTGATAATCGATCGATGCAGTAATAAATAGC
This sequence comes from Antheraea mylitta, assembly GCA_014332785.1. NCBI lineage: Eukaryota > Metazoa > Arthropoda > Insecta > Lepidoptera > Saturniidae > Antheraea > Antheraea mylitta. The sequence goes on from JACEII010000003.1 coordinate 6,974,017, forward strand.
TAATTAAGGCAGTTACTCGTTAATAACTGTGTAAGGGAACACTTTTAAAAGTAAAGAAAAAGACAATAGATTCTGTAATTTAAAATATCAAAATAGCTACTACTTTTTTTCACTTTCCCACAAAGAATTCACATTCGGATACAATGATATTACACGAAACTAAACTTTTACTTTGCTCCGTCTACGGCATAAATATTAATTTAAATTCTCTAATAAAATATAAAAATTTAAAAAATATTTTAAACACAGACATTGCTATACTTGTTATTTCAAATTATTTCTACATAAATATGCATAATAATCGTGCAACCGCATAAAATTAGAGAAACAAGACAAAATGTATAACCCAAATTTTTGAATAAAGACTAAACCAGTCTATTGTTAATTAAGGTTGTGCTAAAATCTAAACGATTTGTTTTAATTTAATTAATTGCATATACACTCATTATAATGTACTTTTATCTTTCTATATAGGTTAATATCAACCGTTATATAGACAGAAAAAGAGGTCTATCTCTCTTCTAATATATAAAAATCACGTTTTACGGTCTTTGTGGTGCAACTACTCCGAAACGGTTGAACGGATTTTATGAAATTTTAAATATATATATTTAGTAGGTATGAGAAAGATCGTAAAGTATATTTTATACCTCTAGGTGATTAGGATGTCCCTATCCATAATTCTTTATCATTTTTTTTTCACAGTTTTTATTTTTTTTTATTTGCCATCAAAAACCCCATCAATAACCCCAAATTTTTACCCTCCTAACCTCACTCTCCCTTTTGTTATTCTCTATTTTAATATTTTATACGAACAATATCGAAATGATTAAAGCTTGCGTCGTTCGTATTTCAAACAATACGAAATTATTGATATTACTCAATGACAGAGGGCGCTACGTCCGTCTTATCGAAATTTCTTCCACACATGCGTAAGTCAACTAGTAGGTATGTGTTTGAGCAAGTCCCTGAATTGTTTGGTTTCACAATTGGAAACGGAGTGAGTCGCTTCAATCGGATTCTAGGTTTTTTAAGATTTTGTAACCGATTTCAATAGATGAAGTTGCGCGGATCGGCTAGTTATACATATAAAATTAAAGTGTCTATTATTTTTGTCCTGGCTAATATCACAAAAGGTTGGGTCAATTTCGACAAGACCTTTACACACAAATATTAAATTTTAAAGTTTTATCTAGACTGAACACCATCGCTTTTCATAAGTACACAAACAGTAACAGTCAAATTAAAATAACATAAATCAGTAAACGTGGCGTAATATATAGTTATTAAAGTATATAATTAATAAATAAAACATATAGTTAATTTAGATTATAGTAATACATAATTAGTATGAAATAAATGAATCATTTTTACAACAACGGAGTTGCTTACACCAATTATTATATCATAAATCTCGCTTCGGATTGGATCTATGAATTGATATTAGAATGTTTGATCTACAACTTTGATTAAAATCGTTAGCCATTCTTGTATGTAACTAAATTGCAACTCAACGCTGTCAACAATAGTTGTGACATTGTTGCAATAAAGTTGACCTCATTACAGACGTCGGCATGGAAATTGTCTTGATTTTTCCGACTACGAATTCAATATGAAACCGAGTTCCCACGCAAAATCGTTCTTGGTATTTAAGTACACACTTAAAGACGTACAGAACTTACATTCATTGACCTTCCAATAAAGGCAATTTATATAATTATATTAAATTTAAGCATATTTGGTTTTATATAACTTTCGCAAAATATTTTAGGGGATATACGTATCGATAAAAAAATAGCATAGGTACTGTCTTATAATACTTATTGTGCATTTATATACTTATTAGACATTGCCTTAGAAAAATACCTACATGTCAAAATAATCAAAGTAATGTTTGAAAAAAAAATTAAAAGAAATATAATTATATAAATCCCTATATAAAAAAATTCAGTTGTGGGTAACATTTTTACAATATTTACATATGTATTGCCGCTCATTTGCTGTAAAATCTATCCATATGCCGTCACGGTAAACGGCATGACGACTTCTTATGCCATCATGACCCTTATGCCACTGATCTCGTCTCCCTTGCGTGCGTTACTCCTCTGATTAGTTGAGTACTATTTCTATAGTTTCTATATAGACTATGGTATTACACATTTTTAAGTACAAATTCGACTATTAACTTTTGATTTTAGATTTGATTTTGATTTTGAAAATGTTTAACATTCACAGGGCGTCCCGTGACGGCTTTTTATTGCTCTATTTCTATTGGTCGTTTTTCCTTTTTTATGAAAGTTATGCTGCACGTAATTTTTTATTTTTTTTTTGTAATGCATTTGCATGTAAGAATATACTAATTATTGTAGGCATTCTTATACAAATAAGTAGTGATTTAATTAAATATGATAAATCTTAACAAGCGATTTAATCAAATTGTACTTATAATGCAATCTAGAGTTAATTTTTATAGTAATAACTTGTAATCACTTTTTATTATAAGCGTAATTATAGCTCCAAGTGTTAATATAATGGATCAGAATGAGTGATTATTCAATCACCCAAATTTTGCTCCGAAGTCCTTTTTATTTGACATTCAACTTTTCCACTTTCATTTAAATATAGCTTTCGTTTCGTTTTCTTTCATATTACTTCTATATACTGTATTGTTTTCTTTTGCAAGATATTAAATAAACTAAATTGTAAACTCACTAACGTAAAGACTACAAAACAAAATTAAACCTCGTTATAAATCACACATTACCATATATGTAAAGCGAAAATATGCTATCATTCGTAACCTGTTTAACGCACAAGGATAATAATCAATTAAATGGAAAACCGGAGGCTGCCTGATAATTGTAATGATTCATTATGGAAACGGAACATTACGTCGTTCGTAGAACGTGATTGCTACCTACTGAGCCAGCGGACTGACCCGGCTACACTCCGCGACAATCTGATTTAAACACTATTGTTTATAACAATTAGATACTAGTAGACCCGTGCAGCCGTGGCCACTTTGTTGGCGGTAAATACATTTAATTGTCACGGAATTATGAGTGTGGTTCAGTTAGTACTGAGTGCTATAAATTTTGATAAGAATTCATAATTGTTGTTGATAATATGACCAACAAACATTACTTAACGATTTAAATTATTCTTTTATTATAAGAAACTACTTTTTGTGATTTAAATGTAAAAGTTAGACATATGCTGTCAATGACTTTTTTGTAGGCATTATCAAGCTCTACAAGTTTTCTCTAGGACTCAATCATATATTTCTCATTAAGTTAAGGTTCAGGGAAAGTTAAGGGTGTGCTCCTAAGAAACATTTGCTTTCGACCGTTTTCTCTCCGACTTTGCAAATCCGACAACCATAAAAAAGTCTCTACATTTTTTGGGTTAATATATAGCCTATGACACTCGCAAATAACGTGGCTTTCTATTGGTAAAAGAATTTTCGAAATTGATTTAGTAGATTTAGATATCAAAGTTAATGGTATTACTAAAAATGTCTTTGTTTTGGATTCATCATTTGATTCTATCATGTATCCTTTACTTTTCCAAACGATGATATTAGGCATATAACTATTCCTCATAATGTACAGACTACATTTAATTCAATATCACTCAGAAATGCCACCACTCATGGTGTCGTGTAAAATAAATTGAGAGTTGTATCATGCGTTGAGTGAGTTATTTTCCTAAAGTTATATTTATTTAAAGTTTGAGAGTTTGACCACCTTTGTAACCGCCCGTTTTTTGTTCCAAATCTATAACTAATTTCAGTTTTTATTTCTTTTAGATATATATTTTTTTCATGTTTATATAATAAAAAAGCGGTAAATAACTGAGTAGCCATGATGACAACCTTTGATTATAGAATTAAGTTGACAGATGTAGTCCGGTGAAGCTGTTAAGACCTTGATGGGTCAATAGCGTAGTCATTTCGAGAAAAAAAAACCCTAATAAAGTTCAAACTTTAAAAAATCAATGAACTATGGTGGAATGTCTACCACTAGGTGCCCACTTATTAGTATAGATATGTAATCAGTTATTTATATTATATACTTTATACACCGACATGATTTATTTACATGTTATCTAGAGCTTGTGCGGCAGTTTGTCACTCGGGTTACGCGATCGGTCCTTCGTGTTGAAAGGGCAGCAATTTCTTACACTGTTTTTTTTTCGTCGCGTATTGACAAAGTATCCATGTCTATAGATACCCTATCTCTTGCTGATTTTGTAACGAGTTAAATATGGACATATAAATGAAATTACGACAGTAACAGCACTGGTGAAGGGACAAATCTTATTACAAATTCTTGCAGCTAATTCTGATACTGTAAGACTAGTTTATTATGTCTTGGAACAATAAGGAAATTAAAATACGTGGCTGAGTGTCCTCAAATGTATGGTAATATAAATTTTACGTAATTATTGTCGCGAATAAATTATTTCAAAATAGATCATTAAATCAAATATATGTGCTTCAAGATACTGACAAAAATCTATGTTAAATAAAATTAATATCAATAGTTATAACAATTAATTTGATTACTTATAGTAGAATGGTTCTTACATAACCAACAAAATGAAACCGAAATATAAAAATATCAAATTTATATACATTTTCACACAATTTTAAAACAGAAATCCAAAGATAAATTAATCTATACTAATATTATAAAGAGGTAAAGTTTGTGAGTTTGTGACGTTGTAGGCGGTAATCTCAGGAACTTGCTGGTCCGATATGAAAAATTATTTCAATTTTCTATAGCTCATTTATCGAGAATAGTTATAGGCTATATACCGAGACCAATAGGAGCGGAGCACCAATGAAAAATGTTTCAAAATCGAGGTATTTTTTCCTCTTAAGAGCTTCCGCTGCGTATTAGGAATAAAGAATATATTTATTCCACGCGAACGAAAATGCGGGCAGAGGCTAATTAAAAAATAAAAGCAAACAAAAAGTACTAATATATTAGTAAAGACGCATTAATAAAAATCTAATCTAATATTTCATTTCATACTGCGTGCTATAATAACTAGGTGACAATAATTATATTTCATAAAAGCCAACGTTATAAACAATTTTATTCAACAAGCTTGTCATATAAACAGACAACTCAATTCTTACAATCCATCCATAATATTCTGAGCTCGATTGAATCGTTTTGTTATGAATACAAACTCATTTACTTTTGTATATTTATCGATCTACACTAATATTATAAAGCTGCAGGGTTTGTTTAGTTGAACGCGCTAATCTCAGGAACTACTGGTCCAATTTGAAAAATTCTTTCAGTGTTATGTAGCTTATTTATCGAGGAAGGTTATCACGCTAAGACTAATAGGAGCAGAGTACCAATGAAGAATGTTTCAAAATCGTTTTTGAAGTTATACTTCTTTTGACGCGTAAGGGAAAAATTATGAGAATAAATTTTTAAGATGCGCGCGCATACCGTCACGAAAATCCGTCACCTTAAAGTTTAGTTAAACATTTTGTTTCTTTGTATTTGTTGTTTGTAAACTTTCAATGTATTAAATACCTTTTTTCTATCATTAGTGTCGTTTTTTCTACAAACGTAGAATAAGGTGAAAGATACATTTTTTTAATTTTTTTCTTTTTTTCGAACTGACTACACTATTGACCCAGCAAGGTCTTGACAGCTCAATCATCGGACTACGAAAAATTTTGAAAAGATATTTATCTTTGACGTCAAAGAAGTATAACTTTTAACGCGTGTACATAAGTACACACACACTTTTTTTTTCCTTTTGAGAACTTTCCTGTTTGTTAGCGTTAACAAAAGTAACTATACCACGTGGATGAAGTCACGGGTAGAAGCTAATTTATCTATATTACGGAAGCGTATGTGATGAAACATTTCTTTATGATCTTCGAATCAGGATATGTTAAAGTTTAATTGATGATTAATTATAGTCTTTGAAGTGAAACTTCCTATAGGGGGGGTATAAAATTCTGATCCGTAATCTTTTTGTTTGACAAAAAGTGGAAGGGGTTAAGCCCTGTATCAGGTAGTGTGTTGAAAACGCCGATTTCCGTCCCGTCATCGAAGTTAAACATCGTCGGGTGCAGTTAGTAATTGAATTGGTGACCTCCTAGGAACATTGCGTGACGTTGAAATTTTGCGGTTTTTTAATTATAATGTTTCCCTGTAATACAAAAGTTTCACGTCTATCGTGTGCCTTTACGATATACCATATAATTTTACAGAAATAGGAGTTGTTGTCCAATACAATGATGTAGACACATATTGAGTTAAATAGACATGGCTTCATCTATAAATGAAATTGTTTTGCGGAATCTCCTGCACATCACAGAATATATTCGTAGAAATTAAACAAAAATAGTATCTTAATTTTATAATATACAGAACCTGAATATCATATATCTTCAATACACATGTTCTAGATGTGTTATTAATTATCAAATAAGAAATCAAGAGTATATTATTATTTCGTGAAGAAAAACGCTAACCGAAACGGCGTGACGTCACAGCTTTTGAAATATAGTTATGTTAGTTTAATTATGTAATGTAAAACCCTAGACCAAGAGAGTATATAACAGGGAAAAATTTCAAGTTAAAATTAAGAAATATTTTCTGTAGGTAATAGGAAATATCCTATCAAACAAACTTATTAATATTGTAAATGCAAAAGTTAAGGAGAACGGATAGATATTTCTCACTCTTTTATTAAAAGAGCACTAAAATGGTTTTTAATAAACGTATCCGCCAGATTCACATAGACTAGGAATTATAAAGATAGCGTATTCAGAGCTGTGGGCTCAATAAATTAACATTACTTTCAAAAGTGTTCGAGCCCACGTCTACAGGAATTTAATTGTCGCGTACGGGATGTTTAAAAATCAAAAGGCAGTTGACCTTAATTGTCTTCAAAATATACAATTTTGTAACTTTTAGATTCGTATAAAAAAGTGTGTGTCCTTATGTACATACACGCGTTAGAAGTTATACTTTTTTGGCATAACAAAATAAAAACCTAATTATCAATTTTTTTCTTTGTTTTTAAGTTTTTTGATAAAAAATTTTTTATCTTTCTCCTTATTACGTTTGTAGAAAAAACGGCACTAACGATAGAAATAAGATATTTAATACATTGAAAATTTTGAAACAAAGAAATACAAACAACAAATACAAAAAACAAAATGTTGACTATAGCTAACATCAGGGTGTCTGTTTTTCGGTTTGACGGTGTGCGCGCGCATTGTAATAACTTCAAGGGGTCGCTTTTTCGTGACGGTGTGCGCGCGCATCGTAATATTTACTCTCAAAATTTTTGTAATGCGCCAAAAGAATTATAACTTCAAAAATTTAACACGCTCACCGCTTATCAATTAAGATTGATGTACCTAATCTAAGATTAACTTTTACTGGAAACTGGTTTCGGAACGTTATTGATACAGTTATAACAGCACGGATTGATGGTGCCACATGACCCGTACAGTTGAGCTCGTTAATTAATATTTTGTGATCATCAACCAGATTGATGTCGACCCAAATTTAATATTGGCAACGTAATATACAGGTTTCGAAGTATAAATAAAATAAAGCAATAAAAATGCAATAAATAATTTACAAATATATAGGCAATATAGTAATTAAATATAATTTGCGACCAATTTCGAATACTTTATTTAACTGTTATTTTATATCGGCTGTATTACAACACGCAGATTTTTTGATACAATTATGGCCTAATTGTCTAGTGTTTAATTACAGTATGTATAAGCTGTAAATGAAGTTATAAATAATATCAAGAGGCGAAATTTTAATTGCCAAAATTATCTAAGTAAAGAATTTTAATAAGGAAATCGCCATTTTTTAGAATGTTGTTTCAAGTTTATAAAAATAGTAACATGTATGCTTATAAAGACGTACACCTAGTGGCCTAAATAAATAAAAAAGATTGAAAGGATCATTTAACGGGATAATCTGTAATTCGGAGTTTTTGGCGGATCTTGGAATGCCATGTCGTGGTCTTTTATATTTTGTCCATAATCTTGTGTTATTTGGCTCCATATTACGTAATATTGTTTTGTTATTGTGAACAAGTAAAGTGTATTGGAAATAATACCACGGAGCATCGATTCTGACATGTCACAAAAACACCCAGGAAAGTTCTAACAAGATGGCCACCATCTTGTTAGTTCATTGAAATTATATCAAGAAACTTGTAATATCGTAACTCACTTGACAATGGCAGTAATAACTAGAAGACTGGTTACCAAAAATAAAATAGAAGAAGAAAAATCTGTCATTTATGGCTGAAATTTGGAATTGGGCAATTGAAAATGTTGCCAGGCTTAAAAAATAAATAAAGAATCTGTCATTTAGAGGGTTTACTTTATTTATTAAAGTTTTGACTTTATGTCGTTTAATAGGTATTGACGTTATTTTGTGTAGATAATTGAGCTAAAATAATAATAAGGAACTAAAGTTTTTAAGAAAGAAGAAGGAATAAAAATGGCTATGTATTATAATGGGGTACAAAAATTAAAAATATGTACCCAGTAATGTTTCGTAAATGTTGGAGCAAATAAAACAAATTATATTAATAATAAAAAGTTCACAATATTATTTACCCACGGCAAAGAACACGAAATATTATATAGTACATTTTGTTATTGTGAGAAAACGTACCATAATATATTGAGTTATTTGCATTACTAAAACACACCAATAGAAATCGTATTGTGAAACAAATTTTTTATGAATTATTTTTCTCACATGGATTAAGAAAGATCATAATTATGCGTACAAAGTAGACTTTAAATATTTCAATTTGCAATACAAATTTCATTTTTTTTTAATAATAATTTTTTTAATGCAACAAAGGTGATAATCTATAAAATAGTTAACTATGAGAAGTTTCTCACTTGTGCATCGTATTTGGGACTCAGTATATTTAGATCCCAACTACTTTGCTTGAAACTAGAAATATACAAGTTGATACCGGAACGACTCCCGCCTAAGTATATCAGTATAGCGAGGGTTACACCTGTTGTATTGTGGTCGCGGTACTTTCGGACGCAATAGATATATCCTATAGGTGTTATTACAAAAAAGTTAAATATGTATTGAATACTTGCTTTAAAAGGGTTACGTTTTAAATGCACCGCGTTCACTGAATATCCGCCTTCTTGCTCTTTTGTCTCGCTTTGGTTAGGTTAGGTTAGACTTGCGAGAAAAGGATAACGCGACTTGCCTCAGGCGAACGCGGTGCATTTAGTACGAAACCTTTTTAAAGCAAGTATTTAACTTTTTTGTAATAACACCGATAATGCCTCCCAGCGTAATGAAGTTTTAAAAGACGATTTGTACAAATATTACAATGCCAAAAAAATGTATAATTTCGTTTTTAGAAAATAGAATGATAAAATTTGAACTCATTTCTGAAATCCAGAATACCTATTACGACATAATGACTAACGAACAAAACATAACAACGAGACAGCATAATGATTCCAATGTTAAAGTTTTTCTAGAATTAGTATGCTAATGTGATAATAGTAATACATGTTTATTACAGACCGTTGATAAAAAGCATTCCAAATAATCACTCAGTTTTCTATTTAATCGCAAAATACTCTCGTGCACAACTACGATGTACAAATAGCAAACAAAAAAGGTTAAACATGAAGAAATAGCCTTATTCATTTCAGCATAGTCAAATTCAGGCGTGAAGAGAAATCACGAGATCTTCTTAATCCGACTAAGAGAACAGAACATTTTCTAATTATAAAAACAGTATTATATTAAAAATCTAACAATTAAAATAGTATATATATGTGCTATCAAAAAACTCAAATACCGTTTAATCGGTCACCATTTATATTGGCACGCCTGACATTTCATGGAGAAAGTATTTATTCAATTTTATTATGATTAACGACTACTCATCTATATTTTATTGTTATTAAATTGTATACAGTACCTCAACATAAAACCGTGGATGTTTGCTGTAACAATATAACCTAAAAACATTATCGGAAAAAGCAATACACTTGTAGGTATGTTATGTAAGTACTAAGCGAACACCTGCCAGATAGTTTCTCGTACAACCTATAGTTATTACATTTTAATGTTATTATTTATCTTTTGATTTATTCTGTTTAGTACGCTGTGAGATCTAAAGTATTGAATTAAATGTGTTAGAACTAATTTTAATCAAGTATCACTAATATTACTATAGTGCAACGCGTTAAATTTTTTGGTACCAGTTGACCTTTTTGTATTATAAAGAGTAAAGTACAATCTATTTTAATAAAAACGATAAGAATGTAGTAATTAATGTATGAAGATATTTATAAAAGAACGTTTTTTTTTTCGCGTGACTTTCACTGCGTGTATTGTTAATATATTTGAAATGAAAGTGTAACCATATATTTTTCTAGCTTTTAGACTGCCTTTAAATATGCCAGATTTTATTGGTACCATTTCAAATGTTTAACAATGAAAATCTTCTAACAAAAACAAACTTCTAACAAAACTACGACGGTGTTATTACAAAAAAGTTAAACACGTTTTAAACGCTTGCTTTAAAAAGATCTCTCGGTGAATGTTCGCCGTCTTGCTCTTTTGTCTCGCTTTGGTTAGGTTAGGTTATACTTGCGAAAAAAGGATAACGCGATCTTGCTTCGGGCGAGCGCGGTGCATTTCGTACGAAACCTTTTTTAAACCAAGTATTTAACTTTTTAAAAGTTTTATACTAATATATGATATTGGGATGTATCTATTTTTAAGATTAACGAGCTAAAATTCTTTCTTGCTTTTCAAAATAACAGTCATTTAACATTGGTCTTGGGCTATGTATGAGTTCTAATGAGAATAAATATTCTAATGTTACTAGACATTCTTATACGCTTTTGTGGTCACTTACATTTTTATTTAAACTCCTTTAGCCGCGTTGAACGATTTTAAGGGATAACTTATGAGTGTAGCGTCACCGATGTCCTCAACATGACCGTGGCGTATAGCGCTTGCGCCAGACTAGCGACACAGTACACATAACACCAAGTATGGAAACTCCCTATAAACGCTCGCACCGGCACACTCACACAAACATGCGCATCTACTCAACCGCTAAGCGAACCTCGCGGTGCTGTCCATTGAATTCCTTTCAAAACCTCTCGTTGACGCGCGTGTTTTTGTGAGTGGCCGTTTTCGAGCGTTTATTCGTAGTTTCCGTACTGTGTCTCATATTTATACTGTGCTAGCGACGCGTAGTACAGCGGCCTGTATACATATAATATTCATACCTTGTGTTGAACTTGTGCAACCCATCATATTTTTGATTAATTATTAAAGCATTTTATAATATATAGTTACCGCTCAGTGTGCTAATAGATGTGAAAATTAGATTAAAGTTAACAATGTAAATTTAAAAACAATGTAATTTAAATAAATCAAACTTTAAGGCCTTATAACTGCCTCGAACTGCCTTTTTATTAATACTTTATAGGTTTAGGCCTTTGCACATATCTCAATGTATAATGATGCTACCTTAGATAGTGATAACACGGTAAGGCTAGAGTGAATAGCTTTCAAATGCATGCCGAAGCGCACTCATAGGTGCTTGAGAACAGTTTTTCCACTTAAGGGCTGTATCTGGCTAGAGTATTAGAAAGAGTTACCACAATTATATGGTGTTATAACGATGTTTTCTTTCATCGAAAATTAGCGGTGACAAGTAAATTGTCAAGCAGCTATCCATTTATTTACGGACCACTTGACTTGAGAACCCTTAAAAGTGACGAATCATCAACATCAGCATGATCACTAAATACCAATTGAGATCGTTATTCATGATTGTAATCTATACTCTATTATAATTTTAGGAATTAGAATAAATTTATTTATTCACAAGAATATAAATATATAAAAAAAAAACAAACAAATATAAAACGAATATACTAAAAAATACTATCTAGTTACTTATAACAAAAAATAAATGTGCTTAAAGTATAATTTAATCAAAGTTTTATCAAAATACCAATATGCCAGACAACAACCATTATCCAGTTCTTCAAGAAAGTCTACCAATGTTTTTGTTTTCCTGTTAGGGCTGTCGCGAAGTCTACCTAGGATCGATGATGCTCTGTTACTCATGGTAGCATAAGATCATTACCCCAAGCATATGCAAATATTCTAGAAGCGCTACAGAATCGCAGCAATCCCAAAAATAGTTTAAAAATATTATTGTATTGAACACGCAGTGTTGATAGTCCTTTGACTGTAACTATCCCATAGGCTGCTCGGGTAGAAACATTGTTAAAATGTTTATATGTATCTATTTTAGACAGAATCTTAATATATTTTTCTTGAATTATATCTTGTTTCTTCGTATATTGTACCTTTGAGTAAGCACTTGATTTTACACGAAAAACCTTCACTTACCTAATCTCCGACCACAACAAATATGATTCGTTTATCAAAAACCAATTAAGTCATGCGTAAATAAACTGTTAAAACTTTGGTATTGTAAGAAATTATTAAATGTAATACGTAACAATAATAAAAGTGAAAATTTAATCGTAAAAATATCATGATTACGTTTCGTAATAACGAGAGCGATACATATCAGAACTTCATTGTCAACTGACCAAAACAGTTAGCCGTGTTAGTCATACACCAAAAAAATACCGAATTACTTCTCACGTTTTACAGCGAAAGTTGTTACTCGGTCGAGATACAAAAATAATGTTTCTATCAAGCAGTGAAATCGCTTGTCATTGTTGTATGTAAGTGGAAATTTAAGCTTTAGGTATCTTCCACTATAGAGTGTATAGCTAAATGTAATTAAATAATGGTATAAAACATGATCAATTTGATGTTTATGTTCTGATGTAATCTATATTTATACTAAAAATATAAAGGTCAAGGCATATTTATGTTTTGTTTGTTTGAACGCACTATTTTATTACGCTATGGTACTCCTATTCTATCCACTACCAGACAAGTTTCAATTATTTTTATTTACTTATTAAGGTATAGTACCTGGTCGACCAAACCTAGCTCGGTTCTTTAAAAAACATTTTTAAACTAAAATAAACTGTTAGGTTTGCTTCAGAAAACTGTCATCTTTTATCAAAAAAAAAATATCTCTTTCGCTGTCATTCGATTTCCATCTGAGCTATTTTGTTTTAACAGCGTCGGCGTAATTAAACTATATATTCTAGCTATATTTTTTAATTGCCTGAAAACTCAGGTAAAAAAAGTTTTTTATGAAAGGAATCTAGATAGATCGATTTATCGTTCCCGAAACTACATACATACTTATTTTTACGGAATTAGATAATGCCGTTTCCGAGATCCTGAATATATATATATAAATATACAAGAATTGCTCGTTGAAAGGTATTCGATTTATTGATGAAGACTTAAAACCATCTTAAAAGTGGGAAACTTACTATATAATTTGTAGATCGAAAAGTACGTTAGGTTAAAATTAATATTATTTGCATTAGATTAATTGTAGGTATAGACGGACCGAGTGAGCTGTTCGTGAGAAAAATTAAACGTTATTGAAGCCGCGGGCACAACTTATTTATTATGAGGGTTATTAATAGATTTATAGGTATTTCTCAGGTGGCATTTTTTTTTGTATGAAGACATAATGTCCTGTCGTCGAAACAAATTTGTATCACCGAGAAAGTGAGTACATGCGGCTTATTGGATTTATCTAGTAAATTCCTTATACGTCTTTATTTTACGATTTATAAGATAGATACCGTAATTAATATTTTAATGACCTGACGTTAATTTCACTCATTAGTCGGTTTATCTAGTACAATGTACTAACGTAGCAGTACGACGTTTGTTTAAAATTAATTAAACTAATAAAAATATATATGTGTATTTACAAAAAAATTGAGATGTCACGGGACATCTGGCAGATGTGAAACATCGAAATGGTTCGAATCAAACGAATCTCAAATTCTTGAATTCTCAAATTACACTATAGGTATGTACGCTCAGTGCAACAAAAGAGATCGCGCACAATCGTTTGCGCGTGGCATCGCGTCGCCACGCCAACAATCAGGTTTACCTGCGCCTATAGATGTTTCACATCAAAATTTAATAAATTAAAATCTGTATCCGACTGGTATGATTTGAATAAAGAAATAAATAAAACTTAGATATTCAGTTTTATAAACCCAATAGAACGAACTAAATTTTGGTTAGGTATTAAATTATTAGGTTCTATGACAGTGATATCTGGTAATAAAATAATGTTCGCAAACCCATTAAAAACATAATCAATAGCTGTAAACAGAAAACGCAATGTACCATAAACATTGATGGAAATATTTGACAGATTTCTATTCTCATCCGCTCTTTTTCATGACTGACATATTTCTTTAAACTGTGGTAGAGTTACGACGTCCATAAGTGCCAAAAGTGGTCTCAATATACCAAAATATTAGTTATTGTATGGTACATTATAAAAATTATAACAACAAGAAAATATAATAATAAAAAAGCTATGGTGTCGCTAACAACTGCGTACACCTTACAACAAAGTGACACGTCAAGTACACCCATTACTCGTAAACGTGTGAACATACGTGTCCATACTAACTAATATCTCACCGAGATTGGATCCATTATTGTATATGAAACGTCTATAATATCCGTGTATCAATTTATCACATAACAAAGACGCTATAGATCAAGGTTTTAATAAATATTAAGGAGTAATAAATACACATGTACAATTAATAAAAGTAATATTTTATTGGTATATTCTTCCTATTTATGAATAATTTATATTATACTAGCCTCTGCCCGCGACTTTGTTCGAGTGGAATAGTTACTTTGGGTTAACGCTAACACGCAGCGGAAGCTCTGAAGAGGAAAAAGCCCCGAAAATTCTTCATTGATTCTTCATTGATGCTCCGCTCCTATTGATCTTAGCGTGATAATATATAGCCTATAACCATTCTCGATGAATGAGCTATACAACATTGAAAGAATTATTTAAATCGGATCAGTAGTTACTGAGATTACCCCCTACAACGCCACAACATTACAACGTCACAAACTCACAAACTTTACCTCTTTATAATATTAGTATAGATAATTACTATTATAGTATAGATTTATTGTTAGGAAGCCTATTGTCTCACTATCATTAGTGGTTATCCCTAGGTGACTAATTAAGTTTGACACCGTTACGAACTATATGAGGCTAATGGCCAAATCTTTGAAGATATATGATGGATAAATATTAATCGATTGATTAAAAAAATTAGGTAGTAACACTATCTTAATTTTACCGTAAAAGTTGTAAAGCTATTGTTACAATGTTCAAATTGATGAAATCAATAGCATCCAAAATATTAGAAATCCAAACTAGTTTTATCAAGAGTAGATATTCGTTTTATACTTGTACGATTTTAAAAATTTTCAGCAATAGAAAACTACATTAACAGCGAATAAAATGAGTTGTATCTTATTAGAAAAAAAACATTAACGCGAGCAAAGCCGCATGGAAAAACTAGTGCTAGTGTGAGTGCAATTTTCAATTTTTTTTTATTCTAAGGGACAGTAAATAAGCATCCGTCCCACCTGATGAGAAATAGTTCCCGTGGCCTATGGATAACTACAATACCAGGGACATCACTACTGTGTTGCCAACATGGAAGAGCGTGTGCAGTCCATTTTTGAAAAGCCCAATGTTTATAACCCTATGTCGAAATCGTGCTTAATAACTCATTCTACAATGCTAGCGCACACAAAATATTCTAGCGAACGTGAACGATTGTCGCCGTTTTACTAGGTTTCAAGATTGCTAATGAGCAATCAGCTAGCGGCTAGGGATGTGTTTGGAAGTTTCCTTCAATAGTGTTGTTCGAACAAGTGAGGAAACAATCTTTGTTAAAGCCTGATAAAAAAAAATGATTCGTTACCGGACGCTTGGCAGATGTGAAACATCATAATTGTTTTGTATAATTTATATGCCTAAAAGAACAGATTACGACAGGAATTAGCTATGACATAGTGAAAAGATAAAGTACTACAAATTTGTTCCGTAAATTAATGACTGTTTATTTATTTTATTATAAAAATGTTCATTTTTATTAAATACAAAAATTGAACTAGACGCAAGCGTGGTGTATTTGGCGGCATTTATTAAAGGACGCTAGGTCATCGGCACGTGCCGCGTAACACTACTATAATGAATGACGAACAAAACAATTTGAATCTTATATTTATACTAGGGGTGTGCGAATATCGTTTGAATCGAATCGAAAAGAAGTTTAATAATTCGAATCGAATAATTCGAAATATTTCAAATAATTCTAAATTTTTTGAATTATTCGGGAACCTTCGAATAATAAATATTAATATTCGATTCAGAACGAATAATTCGTAAGTTCGAATTATTCTCACGCCCCTAGTTTATACAGATAGGATTGCAAATGTTTTTTAGTGTTTCAGTAATAGTGCAAATATCGTTTTTTGCGTCGCCACGTCGCACCAAGCCAATAATCGTTTACTCGCCCCTGTAGATTAAAACTTGAAATTCGATCAAGCGGCAAGCTCGAAGCTAATACATGAATTTAATAATGGAGTTAATAAAATCATATAAAATAGCTCAGCTGAGCCGTGTCATGCAGTAACTCAGGCGTGAAACATTCATTATTTCGAGTTAAGTAATATTAATTGCTATCCGTCTACATAAAGAAAAGATTGTGTTGCCAGTTGCAACCGATTAGTCTGACGCTCGTTAACCACAAAATGACGCAACTGTTCGATGTTGCGAAAAATATGTAATTGGCGATGTAAACAAAATAGCACGATATATAGACAATAGAGGATTCCACGGTTATGATTGATGAGGGATAATGGGCTTACCTTACATTATTTTATCTAATATTGAATGTAATAATATATCTAATACCTTTAAACGAGCAATTCTTGTATATTTTTATATTGTTATATATTCATGATCTCTGAAACGGCATCAGCTATTTCTTGAAACTTAGTATGTAGATGGTTTAGTGGACGATAAATTGATCTAGCTAGATTTCATTCATAGAAAACTTTTTTATCTGAGTTTTCAAACAATGAAAAAATATAGCTAGAATATAAAGGTAAATTTCACCGCCGCTGTCAAACCAAAAATAGCTCAGATGGAAATCGGCTGTTTCAATAACCCATCTAACCCCAGTTCGAATCCGAGTGACAGCAAAAGAGATACCTTTTTTAATATATTTATTTTGTGAAAAATGCTAATTTTCTTAGGCAAACCTAACAGTTTATTTTGATTTAAATGTTTTTAAAAAAACCGAGCTAGGCTCAGTCGTACAAGTACTATTACTTAAACTACCAAAACGTATACCTTAGGAACATAACAAAATAAGAATGTAAATCTAAGCTGTCTTTTTCAATACAAATTTTTCAATTTTCATGAAAAAAAAAATATATTGCCAGAGTCTAGGAATAAGTGATAAAATACTTTAAATCTGTCTGTCTATCTGTCTGTTTGTATGAACACGCATCATGGCTAAAGTACTGGGTTTACAACAAAAGCAAAGATAATTTAAAACATATGATCGAGAATAACTTGGTGTTTGTTTCATTAAAATTGGTGCACTCTATCGAAAGTTATTGTAATTGAATGACGACTCGAATTAAGTAAGAGATAAAAGTAGATAAGTAAATGAACTTAATACATTCAGATGATTTAATTAATCACTGTTTTTTCCACGCAGACGAAGTTGCGGGCACAGATAGTATATAAATAAAATAATAAATGTCTGCTGTTATGCGCATATTACAAAAAACTACTAAATGGATTTGAGTCTTTTTGTTTTAATTCAACTAATTAGACACCAGATTCTCCTTATCTAAAAAAAGCACAAACTTTTTATTTCATATGATGTTATTAAAGTTATTAAAAACTATGATTTTATATAAATTAGGTACGCGTAAACCGATTTGTATCATTTTCGCGAGGATACATGGGACAAGTAGTGTGGTGCTTGTTTTACCCTCTGTTAATAAAATGTATTTTTGTTATGATTATAAACAAAGCAAACAAAGCAGACAAAGCCAAGGACATCAGCTAGTGTTAAATATAGATCTCCGTCCTAATTCTCTATGTCATTAGTCGTATCTAAACAGATTCCACTGAGGTCATCTTTAATTTTTAAATTTCACAAATATGTATCATCTATCAATGACTTGTGTCTTTGTATTATGACGTGCGATTGCATTTTGAAAGTTTAATATTATTGCTACATGTTAAGATAGTGCGAGATAAATAGCTCTAGCTATCTTTATTTGAAATTAAGGATTAGAAATATTATTGAAATCTTTTTATTCGGCTGCGTGCTGATTTGTCCTAGAAACACATAGAATTCAATAACAAATGATAATAAAAAAAGGACAAGGAAAATATTACAACAGTAAATAAGCTATAAGCGCAATGTCTACTATATACAAGTATAAAAAACCATGTCTTCTATCAAAATTGTCTCAAACAATTGAAGCAAAAAGTTTTCATACAAAGATATCCAAATAAACTTTCATACTGTCCGTCTTTATAGATGAAAAGTCATGTTTAGTATAGAATAAAAATACGATCAACACGTTTGTGGCTACTACATACTTTTTTAATTGTTAGAGCATCCATAGACTTAGACTATAACATTAGTGTTATCACGCTTTCGATTTTAACTACCAATTATTATTGTAGAAAAATATTACTGTCCTTAACAGATAAGCAATTATTTTATTTTACAAAGTTTTGCTTTATGATGACTTCTGTATTATAACAAAATATTGGCCTTATACAGATTTCACATTCCATATTATTTACTTTAATTAAATTTCACTTCAAAAGTATAATACAAAAAATAACACAAATATCACATAATATACTTAATCAAATGACTTAAAATTATACGGTAATCTAACTAATTATTTTAACAAAAAACACAACTTTTCCCACGAGCCCATTATGGAACTTAATTCCAAAAAACATATAAAGAGACAAGTATCTCATGATACCTCATAATAAAATCAAGCAAATAATAAATTTTTGATTTCAGGCTTACCCTTTTTTTTACTTGGGGAAATCCCTTATGCATACCCACCCTCCCGGGGGAGAGGATGGGTTATGTCCGACTCGCACGGACTAAAACTCCACAATGTACCGACAGACCGTGATGTTGGGGCGGCAAGGGATCATTCTTCGCTATTCCCCTTGAATAACCGCCCCAACGGTCCACCCGGCGGAAGGTTGCCGCCGGGCTCCTGCCTATAGAGAGGCAACTGGGTACACGCCAGCTGCCCCCCCTCTTCCGCCGGACCTGTGCAATGAGGAGATGAGCCACCCGACTACATCCCCTCAGGTCCGGATACGGTAGCAGGAGGATTTAGGCAAAGCGCCGCCTCCTCCTGCCGGTCCTGCGTTAGCGAAGACGGCCACTAAGGGCTTCCTCCTTGCGGGCCCTCTCCACCGCCTCCTTTTGCGACATGACTTCTCCGCAAAAGCAGGCCACTGCTTGCTTACCCCTATTATGACAAAGCATGTATTATTACTACAAATTGAATGAAACAGGCTACCCTAAACGATAAACATAGGTACTTATTGCTTGTAAACAATGTTTCATGCTCGCTTCAATCTCCATATTAGAGCCTCGGTTCAAGTACGCTCGATAATTGCTACACTCGTATTGATTGATTTTTATAGTTAATAGTGCGTAATTTGATCATATATCTGTTTTAGATAGTCAAGTACATGGATTTAACTTAGTATATGTCGATTATGAATATCAGAATACGCATAATATGGATACGTAATCTGCTATTGTGGTTCTAATACGCCATAACTAAAATATTATATTGTTTTATTTTTGACAAAAATCTTTATTCATCGCGATTAGACTTAGATATTTTTTCGAAATATTCCCCGGTACTTATATTTCCCTTATAAAACAATTTATGACAAATCGCTTATATTCAAGTCGTTTGAGAATTAAAAACATTGGTAAATTTTAGTTACATTCTTGTTTACGAAATCTAAGAGAAGATCGTTTGTATTGTTCATATTTCGAAATAACTTGAAAAACAGTTTTTAATTATTTATTTTTACAAATTATATATTTGATTACTTAAATACGCTACCAACTGAGAAACGTTATAGGCATTCTGTCTAAAAATGTTATAAGAATCAATTAAGCCGTTTTTGCCGACTTACAATGGTAAAATACATTTGTAGGTGGTAAAGGCACGATGAAGCTATTAATGGCTTCAGAACGAATGGGTCGGCTCGTCCGGGGTAGTAGCACCCTCTAACAGAAAACTGACGTGAAGTATTAGTGCTTGTATTGTTGCGTTTCGTTCGGTCAGTGAGTACGCCGGAGGCCCACCTCTCCTCACCTTCCCTCTCTCCTCTTCCCTCCCCCCATCCTCCAACACAGAGGCAACGCACTTGTGACTCTCCTGGTGTTGCAATGGACGGTGGTGATCACTTAATATCAGGTGACCCAATTGTTCGTTTACCTCCTGATATAAAAAAAATACAAAGAGACATTGTTTAACCACGTTGCATTTGATGTGTTTATCAGAGAAATTAGAATAAAAACTTATTAGACAGAACTAGGCACTTATTATATACCATATTAGGCTCCCATCGGTAGCGGCTCAAGCCTAGGTCCCGCGGCGTGGAGCCCTTGAACACGCTGTTCACGCGATACAGTGACACAAAACCTTACATCACTGCTAGAACGTCCCACACATCACCTATATACACGTGCACGTCTACACGCTTACACGCTTTTATTCTTTTTCAGTAAAATAAACGACAAGGAGTTCTACCTTTATTTTTCCTTTTCCTATCCTATATAGTTTAGAGAAATTTATCCGAAACAAAATACATATAGGAGTTGTTGAGGCACGCATGCTTGGTACACATGCATGTTTCAATAACTCATATACGTATACCTAGATAGCTTAGCTTAGGTTAGCTCAGATAGGTCGCGATTTTTGCACAAAACAGGTGACAGCCCAAGCCAAGGTGTGCCGTGCACCCTTGAGTTAGTCACACAAACATCCCAAATCGCCTGAGTGCCTTCAGCGCTCGGCTCAATAGTTCGATGAAGCTGTAAAGACCTTTCCAGGTCAACAGCGTTTCCATTTAGAAAAAAATATATATATATGTATATATATATACACACATAATGAACTATCAATCACCGAAACACACAAAGCAATCGGTCATTAAAAAAAAAATCAAAAGCTCACGTTTCTTCATCGCTGTAATCATCATTTAATACTTGTTTAATCAGATGTTCATAAATTAATCAACTTTCACAAACGACCACATAAATATTTAAACCTTGGGTTATCTCCATAAATGTTTACATAAAAAATATCATGTAACAGAAAACTCATTTAGGCATAAAAACATATCGTAACAGTATGAATTACTGAAGACGATTTTAAATTAGTAAATCAGTTTCCGGAACTACTTACGTGATTACGCCCATTTGTGGAATTTACTACATAACTCCGATGTAATTATGCTATAATTCTTGTTCCGATGTCTACTAGAATATACTCATTCTATTCGTACTTGCATACGAATTTTGGATTTATAGACATTAGGTAAATTTCCACAATATGCAAACATAAATGTCATAGTATCTGCATACACAAAAACTAGCTTTTGTTCGCGAGTTCGCTTGCTTTCATATAAATTTGATGTACTACTCGGTAACAGATTATTTTTACTTCATGAATGGAACCCTGTACTTTGCTGTTCTACTGACAACGTAATATAAATGCAAATTTTAAAATGATTTGAGTATTTAATGCGTGAATATATAAATAAGCCTACGGTAAAACAATATCCCACTGGTCTAATTATTTTCGACTATCACAATTACGAAAAACATATTCTTCAGCGAAAGGCATAATATATTAAATGTTAATATGCGAACTTCTGAAATGTTTCCAAATAAATTATTATAACAAATATTCCGCTATAATTACGATGGTCGCAACCTAGGGTTGCCAACCGTACTATAACATATCGTATTGTATTATATTTCGAGTCGGCGTACTATATACTGTTTAAGAAATATATATTACGTAAAAATACTATATTTTCAACACCGAACGAAATCTAACACACAAATGTTCATTTTTTAAATAACTAACGCGCCTTTTCATTAAATTTGAGTGAGGCGAATTCGTGTAACCGAATTCCGGACTCCGAACGCATCTACAATCTTTTGTCTTTGGCTCCCACTGATCTCTCTCCTCTATACTAACTGAAGGCGCTGGCAGCAAGTCAAAGTTGTCAATAACAATCTAAAAATTTAATGCAACTAACCATATGACTCTTTTATTTCAGACAAAACATTGTTAAAAAATGCAAAAACTGCAAAGAAATATAGTTTTATAAAAATAAATAAGTAACTAATGTAATATCTTTGTGCCTTTTTATTTTTATTCCACAAAATACTATATTTTTTAAAATTGTACTACATATTTTATAACTTATTTTGAAAAATACTATATTTGGCTGAAAAAATGTTGGCAACCCTATCGCGACCTATTGAACCAACACTCCAATGTCGTCATTTCCTAAGTTGTTACTAAGCGGTCCGCATACGTTGTTTTCACGGTCACGCATGTACTTTGCGTGGTCAGTTATTAATGAATAAATAAAAAAATAATCAAATAGGAACTGTGAATATTGAACAATTTCAATTCTTTATAACATTGTCCTCGATATTTGATCGGCAGTTGTGAACAAAATGTGTATAAAAAAAAACTTCATTGGCAATATTATAATTAACATTCTAAGTTTATTATAAAAAAAGTGAATGTGTGTATTTATGTACACGCGTTAGAAGTTATAATTCGATGGCGTAACAAGATAAAATACTTTTCAAAAATTTTATCTTTCGCCTTATTCTATGTTTGTAGAAAAAACTACACTAACAACAGAAAAAAAAAGTATTTTATACATTGAAATACAAAAAAAAAAATACAAAGAAACAAAATGTTGACTATAGCTAACTTTAGGGTGTCGGTTTTTCGTGACGGTGTGCGAGCGCATCGTAAAAATGTACTCTCGTCATTTTTCCCTAACCCGCCAAAATAAATATAACTTCAAAAATAAAATGAATTTTATTCATGTAACTACATATTTGGAAGTAGCTAAAAGAATAATGAATTCGATATTAAAGCCCTTCTCTTTAACTCCAAGTAATCAACTTCTCAGAACAAACAAAATGGGCAACCATACAAGGCAAGTTATTATCTCAGGTAGAAATAATACGCTTCCCACGGCAAAGGAGAAAAGAAAACATAAATTAGTAATACAATATCCACGTTCAATTATTATGTACAATCATTTCATCACTGTTAATAAAATTGGTCGTTGAGACCTCAGTTCAAGGTCTCCACGACCCACAATCTATGTATTGTCTCTTTGCTGCTTTTGTAGTATTATGAACTAGCTCTTTTTTTTCGCTGGGGAATCTTGTTGGAGGTCTGCACCTAGCCGGGCAGCACGGGTGAGACTGCCAGATTTCTACTGACCAAATTACCTTTGTGTTCTTCTTACACCATTTAGCTAGGTGGGCAGAAACGGCATCTGCAGTGCTTCTACCCGACCCCTCATGAGGGCTTCGACTGGTGGTTTGAAGATGAAAGACCGTGACAGTCCCTGACGAACTGCTGGAAGGCGCAGTAAGCACTACTGCGCCTTAATCATGTGGGCTTGTGTTTTTTTTTCGAACTGACTACGCTATTGACCTAGCAAGGTCTTAACAGCTTCACCGAACTACTAAGGCGAGCGCTTAAGGCACTCAGCCGATTTTATTTGGGCAACTAGCTCAAGGGTGCACGGTACACCTCGGATTGGCTGTTGCCTGTTACATGCAAACTCGCGACCTATCTTAGCTAACCTAACTAACTATTCATATATGTTTGAGTTGTTGAGACGCATATGTGTACCAAGCATACACGCCTCAACAACCCCTCCATATATTTTTTTATCGGAAAATTAGAGTTTTTTCAGTTAGATAAGGGGAAAAAATAAAACCCTTCCACTTCCATGTGTAAGCGTGTAGGCGTGCACGTGTGTGAGGGGTGATCGTGTAGTGTTGTAACAGTGATGTAAATTTTTGTGTGTGGGCTTGCGTTAACTAGCTCTTAGGTTAATGTTGATTTGATCTACCTATTTACTGGGGAACGGTACATTTTTATGCATGGAAACTTTACATACTTTTCTATACTCATTAAAACGTGCATGCAAAATTTCATGATTTAGGCTGAATAGATAAGCATAACAAACAAACAAATTCACTTTCGCATTTGTAATATTAGACTCGACTAAGTAGGATAGCAGGTGAATCACAATAACAAACTTTTAGACCGCTCCGAATACAGATCCACTAACTACAAATTTAGATATAAATACATATATATCACTACATATAATTAAACAAAGTCCTTCGCCGTGTTTATCTGTCTGGTCGTGATAAGCTCAAAAACTCCTCCTCCGGTGCCCTCACTAAGCAATCGAAACGCAAAAATGCAAGCACTGTTACTTCACATCAGTTTCCTGTGAGACGGTGATACAACCCCGGACGAGTCGACCCATTCATGCTGAAACCAATAATAGCTTCAGTGTGGCTCTACCACCTACTTATTTATATATTTTTGAGAGATCGCGTGCAATAAGCGTAGTGACTTCATTAGGTAATGCCACTAAAAGAATATATTAAGATCAGTCTCCGAGTATAGTACATTATTTACGCTACAAATTTTATCACAATAACAAAGCTGTATATTGCCGTAGATTATTTTAATGCTTTGCTAAATGCTATTGTTCTTAATAGTAATCTACGATGTAGATTAGTCTTCACACGTTTCCACTGATGAAGTAAAGAGAACACGGTCACTATTCACGCTTTGAAGACTCGTTGACAACGTTATGACAGCTTCCGCGCTTACAAAATGTTGAAAAGATGCGTGACTGTTGTAACTACATACAATCCGTAGCTAATATTATGAGTAAGACAGTAGTTATGCCTGTTTGTGACCTATTTACGACTAAACTTCTGAACCAATTGCAGCGAAATTTTGCATAGAAATAAAGTGGGATATGAAGAACGACATATTGGTAACTAGCTTCTCCCCGCAATTTCGTCCGCGTGGGATAATTACTTTTGTCTAACGCTAACACGCAGCGGAAGATGTCAAAAGGAAAAAAATCGATCTTCACACATTCTTGATTAGTGCTCCGCTCCTATTGGTCTTAGCGTGATGATATATGATGAAGACATAAAGATATCAAAGTTTTAAGTGATTACGATTTTTATAATCACTACGCATTCAGGAATATGTACTCGTATTTTCTTGCTGTAAAGTAAGGTAATCAGTGTGATGCGCATGCGCAGGACATCATCATCAATCTATAAAAAAATGTGTACAGTGTGATATTTTAAATTCTTATATCACAGGAGACAAACGAATAGGCGGGTCACCAGATGCTAAGTGATCATCGTCGTCCATAAATACTAGCAACATCAGAGGAGTCGCAAGTGCGTTGCCAGCCTGTGTTTGGAGGGAGAGAGGGAAGGGAAGGTGGTCTCACTGACCGAAGGAGATGCAACAATGTTACTTCACGTCGGTTTCTCTGAAAGGGTGGTAGTACCCAGGACGAGCCGACCCAATCATGTTGAAACCAGTAATAGCTTCAGCGTGGCTCTACCACCTACAGATAATAGGTTTATGGCAAATTGTATTATTAACATAACTACGAATAGTTTTAATAATCTTTCATATCCATGTATCGACTTCTTAAAGTTGCCTCTCTAATTACTTCGATGCAGTGAGGAGCGTCTAAATCTAAATTCGCGATTGCTGCGTGATTACACATTTGGTACACATTCTACCACATTTATAGCTCACGATCATTAATCATATAAAAGGTGAAGGAAGACCTTTTATTTTGGTTTATTTTCATGGTTTTTAGGCGAATTGTAATGACCAAGCTAGTCGAATGTTGTGATTGTAAAAATATCGGCGCCTATGATTAATTATTTTGTTTAAAATAGCCACAGGTGTAAATAATGTAGATCATTGTTTGAAATACTTTTTAATAGATACTTACAAAAAAAAGTATGTGTACTTATGTACACGCGTTAGAAGTTATATTTCCTTAGCTTAACAAGATAAAAATCTTAAAAAAAATATTATATTTCGCCTTATTCTACGTTTGTAGAAAAAACGACACTAACAATAGAAAAAAGGCATTTAATACATTGGAAGTTTTAATACAAAGAAATACAAACAACAAATACAAAGAAACAAAATTTTGACTATAGCTAACTTCAGGGTGTCGGTTTTTCGTGTCGGTGTGCGCGCACATCGTAATAACTTTAGGGTGTCGATTTTTCGTGAAGGTGTGCGCGCACATCGTAATAACTTAGGGTGTCGATTTTTCGTGAAGGTGTGCGCGCGTATCGTAAAAATTTACTCTTTATAATTTTTCCCTAACGTGACAAGAAAAGTATAACTTTAAAAATATTGTATATTTTTTGAAAAACTTAACCTTCCGATGAATACTGCGTATATTGTTTCTTTACATTGTATATTAATATCTTAAGTAACATTAACACCTAGTAGTATTGACTTATAAGTACATTAAAGCTTACACTTCATTGTCTGAATATTTTCTTATCAAATAAGATCATAATGTAAATGTGTAACCAAAACAAATACAAGTAATAATTGCATTCGAAATCGCATATATCTTATTTATATTCATCGTAGAATTAAATCCTTAAAACGATGAAAGACTGTTTGGATGAACATCGGCTCCCATTTTATTCAGCTGTCAAAATATACAGTCATTATTTATACTCCGAAGTTAAACTTCAATTCACTTGTCGTTTATAAGTCTTGCATTGTCTATGCATACAATAAAGAGAATCATTTGTCAATTTAAACATTTTTTACAATAGTTCATTCAGACATGAAACTGGCATTGTTATGGCGTGTGATAAAATTAAATCAAAAGTTTATGACCTCTTCCGGTGAGGTATATACTCGTTGAATTTTGTATTGAAAGTATTAAACACATTCCTTTGTTATCTGAGAAATATTAATGAAGATGTTTTTTACTTTATTTTTAGCAACCAATCTTTCAGATTATTACTGCCATTGTCGTGTAGTTAATAATATTACAAGTGTCGTGTGATTATTTCAATATTCTAACAAGATGGTGGCTCCTTTGTTAGAACCTTCCAGGTCGTTTTTGTGGCGTAGTCCGGTGAAGCTGTTAAGAGCTTGCTGGGTCAATAGCGTAGTAAGATCGAAAAAAAAAAATAGAGTTTTTGTGGTAGCACAGAATTTCATGCTCCGTGGTATTATTTTCCAATCACTTCACTTATGCACAATAAACTAACTATATTTCGTAAAGCACCACCTAGTTTACAAAATATAGAGACAAATAACACAAGATTATGAATTAAATATAAAATCCACTACATGACAGATTAAAATCCTGCCAAAACTCCAAGGTTTTCATTTATTCTTATTTTTGTAGTAGCTGATGCTGGCCACTTATACGGTCATAGATAATCTCGTTGGTCATGGTAACTACACGTATTTAGTTTTTATGGGAAACTTATGGCGGGTGTAAAACTAAGTGTATGGTAGTTGCAATCCGGTCCAATACACTTGCCAATATTAACACCTGTCAAATTTGAATTATGTCGGTACCTATTTTTTAACCACTTTATTTTTTTTATGTTACCTTTGTAAACATTTTATCATTAGTGCTTACCTCCATATAAAAATGTAACGATGTGAGGATTAAACATTAATCTGAATAATCACAGACTAACAACAGACAATTCATGTATTGAACAGATTGAACCTATCTAAATATTGATTTGAATTAATCATAACATAAACATATTATGTATACAATTAAATAATAAATATATTCTTTTGTAAAAATTGAAGTCAAGGACATAACTGAGAATTAGTTGAATTAGTTTTTTTCTCAGTGAACGGATCCGGCTTTGACGCGAGAATTATTGAACCGGAAAAGGATTTGTTCTTTCAATTAAAAATATTATGTAGGTATTAATTCTGGTCGTAGGAATGATTTGTCATAGTCTAACTTGACGCTGGGTAACAAATATTTAAATTCCATACAACAGAGATGGAAAAAATGCAGATTGAGCGTGAGAAATGAGTGTGCATTTTATGTTTGACAATACTGTAGGAAGATATGCGTCACTTTTTTTATTTATTAAGGTCACCGGATATAAGTCCTTTAAGTCTATGTGCGTCAGTGAGCATATAAGGTAGCAATGGTAATGAAAATAAGTTCCACCTTTTTTATTTAATAGATACCTCAATAGTTATTAATCTATCAGTCATCGAAACACTAATTTTGTATATGGAACCAATATCTTGAAGATATCCATTTTAACCAGATCGAACGAATTAAAGCTGTAGTCGCCATCTTAGATCTCTATTTGTCAATAATTACTCCTTGGTTTCATTGTACAATTGTTGTTTTGGCAAACTATTCCTATACATCGTAATTATGTCAATGTTATAAGCATTTGAAATTTTTGATGAAAATGATGAATTTTCTCTTCTTGACTGGGGCACGAAATTGTCCATGGTTCTGCATAATCGTAGCTTTTAAATCATTTTTTTTTTATTTTTCGAAATGATTACGCTATTGACCCAGCAAGGTCTTAACAGCGTCACCGGACTACGAGCTTTTAAATCATATATCCACCTCTTTCAGTATTTGTCGTTCATTGTAAGACAAATATAGTGTAATACGTAATGAATTTTACGCTTCTGTTTATTTAGTGGTCGTACATAAAACAAACAATCTTTACATGCCCCGTATATATTTAACTAAAATAAAAAAAAATTATAACCTAAAAACATTAAAAAAGTTTGGACCCTGTAACAAATAACATGGTAAATATCTATTGTCATTTCTGAGAACAACTTTTACACTGCATAAACATAAAAAACGTAATTAAAATCATAAACAGTTTTCCTGTAGTAGGTGTTCATACGTCGCAGAAATATGAAACAATAGATTTTTTTGTTTAAAATTGCCAATACGCCATAAGGTGGCGTACTTTACATAGCATTCTTTCAGAATGTATAATAGTTATTATTAATTAGTCAATTGTATTGATGGTTCACGAACTTCTTACCCGATTAGGCCTCCCACGGCAGCGGCTCAAGCCTAGGTTCGATCCTTCGGTAGGGAGCCCTTGAGTGAGTTGCTTGCGCGATACGGTGACACACAAATATACATCACCGCTACAACATTACACGATCACCCCCACACATGTGCACGCCTACACGCTTACACATGAAAGTGGAAGGGTTTACTTTTTTCCCCTTATCGAACTGAATAACTCTCAATTTTCCGATAATAATTATATGGAGGAGTTGTTGAGGCGTGTATGCTTGGTACACATATACGTTTCAACAAGCTAGGTTAGCTAAGATAGGTCGCGATTTTGCATGCAACAGGCAACAGCCAAGCCGAGGTGTGCCGTGCACCCTTGAGCTGGTTGCCATAATAAAATCGGCTGAGTGCCTTAAGCGCTCGCCTTAGTAGTCCGGTGAAGCTGTTAAGACCTTGCTGGGTCAAGAGCGTAGACATTTCGAAAAAAAAAAAAGTTCTCGAACTTGTAGCGTTCCGTATCCCAAAACTACTTATTTTCTCAAATCATTTAATTATGATATAATGCATTTTTTTATCCGAATTAAAAATAATTCAATATACTTTTTACCATTTGATCATAAGTCGGCCACGACTAACAACTTTTCATAAAATAAAACTGAGTTATAAATATTATAAGACAATAATTGCGGAAGTAAATCGTTACATTTACAATTCATGGTCTAAAATTTGCCTCCGGCTTCAAAATCGACGTTAGAAGCATGAATCATCGAGTATCGAAGGCTTTTTTTTAAACATATATTTCAATTGTAGGAGGCCTTCGAGACATAATTGTATGCACTAACGTCCTTATTTTAATCGACTTGTAAATATATTACGTTAATTAAACCATTCAAATGATTTACTCTAACATAATAAGCAGAGGAATAGCGATATTTCTTCCATGTAGCATTCAAAATATTTCATATACAAGCAACAGAGATTGTTGATTCGATCTCCGCTAAATATTCCGTATACTGTAAGTCCCCATTCCCTCAAAGGACGTCTAGACGCCGTGAGATTTTCCACCCTTACGTGGTTGATATTCCCGTATTTCGTACGAAGTGATTTGCTTCCACATTCATTACAGGTATGGCTAAGGAGTGGAAGTCACTCCCGGCGTCTCTCTTCCCGACATCTTATAACTTGGAACTCTTTAAGATTATAGTGAATGGGTACCTAATGGGTAAGCGCGATACATCATCGGCCTCATCGTTACTTACCATCAGGTGAGATTGTTTCGAAGCGTGTACCTGTTGAATATAAAAAAATACAGTCGTTAGAAGGCAAATCTACTTACATGTATCGATTCTTGATTATTTTGACCTATCTTGTTCTGTTTTACGTTTGCTAGAAAAATTAGAAAATCACATCCAAGATGTTTAACTGAACTTATTACTCTGTAAATACGTGGCCTTAATTCGACTTCATACACAAATGGACACAAAACACATATAATCAATGTATGTCTATGATGCTGATTTAACGTCATGTGTTTTCTAAGTACTTTAGAAAAGAAATTAAAGAGAACGCAACTGGATGAAAAGGTAAAAAATAATTAATATTAGCTATTGAAATGTGATCTATAATCGAGATTAATATGCATTATATTTACACTATGATAAACTATAACTAATAAATAATATATAATTAATGTAGTACATGAAACGAGACAACGAATGCGCAATAACATATGATTGAAAGTCGTTAAAAATCATATTAAACGTATTTCACATTTCGACATGACCCGTTACCGAATTTGCATTCCGGCCTGTGCCACTGCCCTGCTTTGGCACACTATTCATGCTTACAAGTGTTATAAATCTTATTAGAAACACATTTCTATATATATTGCCGTACAATTACAAACTTGAAAATTGTAACTTGTATTTTAAATTTTATCATTATGCTCCTTCATTCTTTATCATCGGCTTATCAGGCGTTACATACTCTTAATTTATGGAGTATATATAACGCTGTAATAGTTTATAAATATACAGCTGTTTGTTCTGTATAAGCCTCTAAAATTATGTAAAGTTTTTGCACTTCAAAGTGGTTTTTGAGTTCCATTTTCCTTATATCGTTCTCCTTCAGTGATGATAAATATAATTTATGATGCAAATTAATGCACACAAAGATCGAACAATTGTTTGATACCCACCGAAGATCGTACTAGTAAGATGTTGGAATAGTTGAATCAATATTTCATAATGTTAGCTTGTATCCCGTTTGGATCCTCAACCTTGAAACTTCACAACTGTTTTTTGATTGTTAAACCAAATAGCATGATTCCATTCTTTCCATCATCAATATTTATGACTCAAAACAATGAGATTTCAGGGTCATTTGCCTAAGGTCCATAAGGTTAAAATAAACATGATTATTTTAATAAATTGCATACATTGAAAGTTTTCCTTATATTAAGCACTTTGCACCAAAAATGTACTATTCAAGTATCACGATCAAATCAAATATTTTGCCTGAACCGTGACGCAGTACAAAATACAGTCGTGAAATTAAAACCTTACCATTCGGCGAACAAGATCGACGATAAGTTATCGTAAACTTCATCGTTAACCAGTTTCATTAAATGTTTCTCAATGAAAGGCACCGAGTTAAATGAATCAATTATAAAGTTTTAGATTTTACTAACGATATGGGCTATTATTACATGCCCCATTTCAATGTCATCGAATAGTATTCAAAAGATAATTACCGGTCTTTGATAAACTAGAGTTGTGCAACAAAACAAATATCATTATAATTTATTTAACGGACAAACATCAAGTTCATGTACCATTATATGCCTACAAAGAACCGACATATTTGTATAAATCAAAATATTGACTCAATCAATCAATAACAGAGAAATGCACCCTAATTTTTGATTTAGAAAAAGAGGAGTTATTTGGTTTTATTGAAGAAATCGTAGCATAGAATTAAAAAAGCGGGTAATACCTCGTTATTTTTATTTTATTTATTTAGACGGTGGCTATAGGTGGAATATGTGCTGCTAAGATTGATAAGTACCTGTTCAAACAAGGTCTCATATGGAAATTGATTGAGAAGAAAAGACTGGGTCACGTCGACCAACATAGTATCATTCTCATGTAAGAGCTTTAACAGGTCTCGCCTCGAAAGAGCTATAACATGACGCGTAAAATCGGACCAATATAAGATCTCTTTAGCAACCTCCACGACCCTGGCGGAAAATTACGGGAATACATAACATACATAAATCACTATCATTTATTTCTACGCTGCTGAACCTTCTCCATTATTTGCGTACTTCAAGCGAAGTATTGCACTAATCCATTGTAATAAATATGATAAATAATACCTTATTATTAAACAAACGTATGTCCGATGGGATTTGCTATCAGAAGTATCACAAAAATCATCACACTTTTACGCCTTTAAGTGATAAATCTTCGTAAATAATTTGTTTTTTGTTGCAGCACGACAAAATGACTGTGCTATGCCTGATGGTAAGCATAGTACAATTCAAAAACATCGGCAACCACCGAGAGATAGATTATCCATCACTGGTCGTCGTTGTCATGCCGGCCTTTTTTTTTAATATTCGTCTAAATTATATAAGCAACTGCTACGCAAAATTTCATGTGTCAATATCCCACCAGGTTTAAGGAACACATTGTTTGTCAGTCATTCCTACGAATTTTATTAATTATGGTACTAACTGGTATACACATTCTCCATCATATGTTATTCCTGTCCTTATGTTATTATGTGGGAACTATAAGCTTATCTTGGAAACAAAAGTCACTTCGAGCAAATTTTATCACACGTTAGGGCATTCATTCTATCGTATTTTCTAATATAAAATTATACACCTTTTATTTATCTATACACAACATATATAGCAGACTCTTCTATTCTTTTTTAAAAAATTAGAGATTACACTCATAGATTATGGATTAAGGTTTTTTTATGTATTTACAGACTGTAACTATTTTAAAATCAAATGTCGTTATCAAACCGTGATAGACAAGTAATCATTCTTAATTCCCATTCACGAACTATTCATAGGCCCCCTAATAATTCCATTATATTGCATTACAAAGCATTCAGATTGGCATGAATGTAGGGCGCGACAATTACGAGAAAAGAGTGCGTAACTAGTGAAAAAAATGCTCGCTACACATTTAGCAACACAGCGTCATGGTAATTAAAACATAAGGTTTTATAATTACTTGCTTTATCTAAGATACAAATATATTCTAGAAGAATTATGCCTAAATATATTACTCACCTTATTTATATAAAAAGCTATAAAAAGAACCTTGAACTTGTTAGTAATTTACGTTCACTAATACACAACCGAATTACTTCAAGGTCTCATAATGCTCTCCCAGAACGAATAAAATGTATAAATTTTGTTATTTGCTTTGTTTTTAAAATAAAATCCTTACCGGCATTTACTTAATCATCACATTTCCGTGTAATTGTTCATCTTCGAGACTCAGTCTCATGAGTAAATATTTTATGCACTATTTTTACTTATACCTTTACTAGCGGGCCCGGCGGGCGTTATCCTGCCTTAATAATAAAAAAAACCTAAAATTTAACATCAGCGTCACCTACCGGATTCAATTGTGAATGGATTGGAAAGAATGGTTTACATTCTTGAATGCATCTGAACACATAAAAAATTCCATTTCAAAATCTGTTCACTCATTTAATTTTTATTTTAATAATAAATGTTCATGTTATTTTTATTATTCTCATCCTTAATTGCGCAATAATTATGTACGCAGGTTTAAAATCTGCTTAAATATTACTTTTTAAATTTTAAAAATCTTTAATATTAACTTAATTTAATTTGTATTAAACCTTAAAAACTAAGACTACTTGTTAAAACATCGATAAAGTTGAGATATCTTATTAGACGTTATCTATTTAGTAT
The DNA here is from genome assembly GCA_014332785.1 of Antheraea mylitta. Lineage (NCBI taxonomy): Eukaryota > Metazoa > Arthropoda > Insecta > Lepidoptera > Saturniidae > Antheraea > Antheraea mylitta. The sequence goes on from JACEII010000003.1 coordinate 7,008,254, forward strand.
GTTTATTTAATCTTCTTGGTTAGTATGAAGATATAATCATTCTTACCATGTATGTATATATGTAATATCATATTTTATTACATACTTAAGCAATAGATGAACTATCTACGTGGACGTGGAATTGCGTACACCGTTATTATAATATAGCAATGATTCGTAATGTTGCACGGGTTGCACCCTCAAGGTAACCTTTAACCTGGACTGGCTATTTACTGTTAAGCCACTCGCGGTCAAGTCAATCACAAGCATAGAATATAAAATCGATAATTTAATCTTAAATAATAATAATGTAATTTGACTTTGTAACGTTTAAACGAAATACACTTATACACACTAATGATTACTTGAATTAATAAAACAGCAACATGTCTTTTTACAAATATTCAAGTTGAAGGTGAGAGCTTAGAAAATGCCATAGATATATCTATACTTCTATACTAATATTATAAAGCTGAAGAGTTTCTTTGTTTGTTTGAACGTGCTAATCTCAGGAACTACTAATCCGATTTGAAAAAATATTTCAGTGTTAAATAGCTCATTTATCATGGAAGGTTATATATCACTAGGTCACGCTAAGATCAATAGGAATGGAGATAAGGATTATTTGATTTTTTTTTATCGTAGCACGGCAAAATGACTGCTCTATGTCTGATGGTAAGCACAGTGCAATCTAAAAACAATAGCGACCACCGAGTAACACAGTATCCATCGCTGGTCGCCACTATCATGCCGGCCTGCAGAAAGCTAGATATGCACAGGCTGATCCAGAAGCAGAAGCAGAAGCGAGTCACTATTACGGGCTTTTTCACCATGTACATGGTGGTTGCGACCAAGTCGGGTTGTAAAGCCCTACCACCCCGCTTTCGCCATTGCCTCGTTCGTTATTCAGCAGGGTGCACCACGAGGTTGGCTTGGGTGTCTCAAGTTTTATGATGTTATTCGACACCCCTTACACCCCTACTAATAAGGGCATATTTTCCTTTTGAGAGTTTGAGCTGCGTGCGCTGTGTATACGATAACTATTTCACGCAGACGAACTCAAAGGCAGAAGCTAGTATAATATATAAGTATGATGTCAGTCATATCAAAATAAAGAGTTTCTAATCGTTGTTTCATTTTTCTTTATTACTATTCACGACTTCTCTCGCATCTATATAGATCTGATATATCCTTCGAGAGCAGTACATTTTTCTGGATAATAGGTATTTTCTTGTAGTTAAAGCGTGAAAGCACAAGCAAAGTCACTTTCGTACTTATTAGTAAGAACTCCTTTTATTTGAATTATACTAGGTGAAAGGTTAGACACTCGCAATATTCTAGGATATATATTCTATACTTCATGGTCACGTTTAACACATAAAATAATAGAACTAAAACGAATACTAATAAACAACGAAGAAAACCTAAGTTAAAGTATATTCTAAGACTTTTCAAACATGTTGATAAAATAATAAACTTACGTGCGAAAACCAGTGCTAAAAGCTACTATGAGTGACCTGGGCTTAATAACTTTCGATAGTAAAACGGACAATAAATCCTTTTGTTTTGTTCCTGATGCAACCACGTTCCCTTTCAAATGAAAGGTCATTGACACTGTGTTTTAATTTAGACGCACAGAGGATTGTGTATAGTTTTTGTATTTTTCTAGATAATTAAGTCAAATATTAAGCACTTATTTATTTAATTAATTTAGATCGAGAATCGAGAGCAGCGCATCCTCCAGAAATATTGGTACTGTTTAAACAGTCACATGGTACACAGTCGTACATTTACGAGTTATGATCACAGCCAGCTAAGTCATGTTCCAAGCTTACTTTTGAAATGCGTATTGTATATTCTGAACAGGCCATCAAAAACGCGATTGACAGATACGCTTGTAAAATTACAAGCGAAATTGATATTTCGTAATCGATCAATATTAACGACTCATATCAAGGATGTTATCTCAAAAACTGACTGATTCTTGATTGATAGTAGTGATTAAGTGTCGGAAGGCAACCGATATAATACTACATCATAATCACATAATTTTATTACTATTTGGCTGGTACCTTATGTAAAACACAATGTTGAATAAAATCATCTGAATGTATTAAGTCCATTTA
>JACEII010000003.1:7010368-7059050 GCA_014332785.1 Antheraea mylitta
TTAAGTCCATTTACTTGTCTAATATATTATTCTCGTACTTAGTCGCGTCGTCATCTAAATTACAGTAACTTTTGATAGAGTGCTGAATGACATTTGAACAACAAAAACTAAATGTTGCCCGAAAATAAGATTTATAATCTTTTTAACAGACAGACAGGTGATTCTGAATATGATTGAAATATATTTTGTTACTTATTACATCTGTAACATTTTTTTTTTCGGAAATCGAAATAGTACAGACACATTAAATTTACATTCTTATTATACATATGTACAGATAAATTGCTTCCATTACTGGACTCTGAGCTTTTCCTCAGCCTAGGTGTCAAAATAGTCGCTAAGGCCGAAATAGGTCGGAATAATCATAGTCATCTATCAATACCAGTCAATTAATTTCAAATTAACTACTTCTCAATAAAATGATATTATAAAACTTTGGGCACAAATTTTACGCGAACCATAATGAGACCTCTTTTAATCTTAATAACGTTTATACAGACGTAGTTACGGGTAAAGCTTGTAACAATAAATATTTAAATACTGTACTAATTAGATAGAATAACTAGATACAACGAACACATTTACATATGTATAAGAATAAGTAGGTACATACATATACCACAAAATTTATAAATACAAATTGCGTAAATCATGGTCATTCATTATGCTTATTACGAATATCGTTGTAATTGCAATTTCAAGTTTAGTAGCGGTTCAGCGTATTTTTCATTCATGCCGTGGTAATTTAATTTCATCCTTGATTCTTTTGAATGTATATTTACATTAATATCTAACAACATTATTTATATCACTTCGTAAAATTTGTATTTTAACAAAACTAGTACAAGTTACTACCGCAAAATGTATGCAACTTGGCCATGAGTTAAAGAGCGCGAGGAATGATTGCTATTTTAAGGTCATATTTATAATTAACACGACAAATATTTAGTACCACACTTATGTGGTCCTTATTTTTACCAATATACTTAATATATAAATTATCATTAATCCATACCATAAGAGATCGTCCCATGTTTCAGACTTAGCAAAACCAGTAATAGTGTTAGGTTCTACAACAAAGTCCCAAAGCACGTTACTGATTTGCCGGACTGTAAATTTAAGCGCCCCTTCAAGCGGTTTTAGCGTTTAAAGGATATTATATAGTGGATCAGTGTGTGAACGATAGCGATGTCTGGAATTGAATCCTCTCTGTGCATCCAAAAAAGTTATTGTATGATGTATTGGAAATATATGTTAAAAAATATACCCGATGGAGTTTCTTGCCGGTTCTTCTCGATGGCTGTGTTGTTTTCCGAACCGGTTATAGTTTTTGACGTTCATAAGTGCCTTATTAGGGCCTAAACTGAATAAAGTATTTTTGATTTGGTTTTGATTTTGCTCAAGAGAACAAAACACTAAGAAGATATTTTTTTTATGGTACTATTATTTGGTCAACAGTAACAATTGTTTTCTGTTGTAAAATACAATTTTCTTTAATTAAAATAAAAAGATCATCATACAAAAAAAGAAAAGACTTTAGAGACAATAATCAAATTATCTTATTATACTACGTGAGAAAGGAATCAATTAAAACACACATTATAAAATTTAAAAGTATTACGTAACCCACACACACAAAATTTACGGTTCAGTAATTTATAAATAGGTCTTTACCTATGAAATTGCCGTTCTGCAGTACTGGCCATTTAAAATTAAAATAATTTTTGTTTGGCTAAAAATTCTAAATTCAAATTAATTTTATTTTAAAAACATGGAATTCTTTTTCAAAAAGGAATCATTTGTTTATTGATTAGTGTTACATTTTCATCGCATTTCAGTCTTTTTTTGTCATCATAGACACGTTAAAAATTCGAGTAATTATGGAGTATGACTACCGTCGTGGCAGCAACGCGGCACAAGCGGCACGCAACATCAACGACGTTTACGGAGCTAACACTACTAACCAACCCATCACCTGTTATTGGTTTGCCAGCTTCCGTTCTGGGAATTTTGACCTGAAAAATGAACCTCGCGGTCGTCCGAAGACTTTGGTCGACAATGACGAATTGTGCATTGCAATTGTGGAAGCTGATGATAGACAATCTACGGCTGAATTAGCAGCAGCTTTCGACGTTAGCGTCAAAACAATATTGGTCCATTTGCGTCAAATTGGCGAGGTAAAAAAGCTTGACAAATGGGTGCCCCACGAGCTCGACGATCGTCAGCGCGAAGTACGCGTCCAGACTATATATATTATATTATTCTTTTTCATACAGAACGGCGATTTCATAGGTAAAGACCTAATATTAGTTCTATACTTGTAGCTCGAAGACAAAACTTCGTAGCAGATCTAAAGAGCCTTTTAATATTTGATGTTATAACAATTTTCTATAATGTAACCATTACTTCAGTACGGAACTACTGAATAGATAGTATTTGACATAATCGTTCCAATCTGGGCCACTATGGTTAGTAAACAAAGAGACAAAGCGCAATGAAAATTGCGTGTATCGCAATCGCGAACTATGTATTTGCATAACGCACCCAATTTACTTTTAAGTACTACGATACAATTGTCTACAGGGAGCCAGGCGATCGGACAATATACAAACTAAATACAAGCGAATTAAGGTTGAGGACATTGGCGATTGAGTTGCGAGACTTTTGTTTTTTTATACAACTAAAAAGTTACCGACCTTTATGAACAACTTTGAACAATAATTAGGTACATACTGTACGGCAATTTACAAGAACTCAAATACTTTTAATAAACAAATAAATTTAATATACATATTTATTGTAATTTCGTGGCAATCATTTTAACTTACAGCAGAGATGTAAGTATGAAGATGGATGTGTGGTGTAACTAGAATGGATAAGATTAAGAATTAGTATCTTAAAGGAAGTTTTAAAATATCTCTAGTGACAGTAAACTTGAAGATTAATAAGCTATCATGGTATGGATACGTCATTTTTTTTTATATCATAGGAGGCAAACGGACAGATGGGTCACCTGATGTTAAGTGATCACCACCATCCATAGATAATTGCAACACCAGGGGTGTCGCAAGCGCGTTGCCAACCTGTATTTGGGAGGAGGGTGGAGGAGGGGCAGGAAGGAAAGGAGGAAGGGGAAAGGGAGGGTAGTGGGTCTCCGGCTCTCTCACTGACCGAACGAAACGCAACAATGCAAGCACTGTTACTTTACGTCGGTTTTCTGTGAGAGGGTTGTGCTTCCCCGAACGAGCCGACCCATTCGTGCTGAAAACAATAATAGCTTCAGCTTGGCTCTACCACTACTAAGGAAAGATGTTACTCATGTAACTAGAAACGTTTTCAGTATAAAGGTAGTAAGTATTTAGGAGTAGAGAAAGACCAAAAATGTATGATACGAGATCTAAATACTGAGATAACATCTCACAAAGATGAGTGGAAGAGGAAAACACGTTATGTAAATCGTACTAAGGTGGAACAAGGGTAAGAAGAAAATGATACCTTTCTACAATTATTAATCCCGATTTATTACTAACAGATGTCTGCAAAATCTTTGTCGTTAAAAAAATCGTTGAGGCGGTAGAGCCACGCTGAAGATATTACTGGTTTTAGCATAAATGGGTCGGTTCACTCAGGGTAGTAAGTACCACCCGACCCACAGAAAACTGACGTGAAGCGCTTGCATTGTCGCGATTCGTTCGGTTAATAAGAGCGCCGAAGATCCATATTCCCTATCCCCCTCCTCCTCCTCACTATACCCCCTCTCCCTCCCCCTCCCTCAAACTCAGGCTGACAAAGCACTGGCAGCTCCTCTGGTGCTGCCAGTGTCTAGCGGATCTGGACAGCGGTGATCACTTAACATCAAATAACCCGCCTGTTCGTTTACCTCCTCCGATATAAAAAAGTTACATAGACGTGAAGTAACAGTGCTTGCATTGTTTCGTTTCGTTCGGTCAGTAAGACAGCAGGAGACTCACCTCCCCAACCCTCTCCTATCTTTTGTTAAAGTTTTCACTATCGATTTTATCACTAGTACCTAATTCCTATAGGAAAATAATAGAAAACAAAACCTATATAGTATTATATGTATATAATATTCCTTTTACATATATTGACAATTAAATATTATCTTAGTTCAATATCATAGTTCGAAATTAAACGAGTCTAACACTTGTTTACATTTAAACTAAACAGGGTGTTGAATTTCCAACAAATGAAATTTCAAACTAGATTATAGATTTATAACCGCTAAACAAGCTTAATATAAACAGTCTAATAGATAATGTTTGAGTTAAGAATGTTGTAATTCCTACATCGTGTACAACCATTGGAAAATATCAATAAAATTTGAATAATTAACCTAAATCAAGTTTCATAACAAACGCTTATACAAGTTTACACTCACTAACACTCAAAGTAAATGAACAATAACTAATTGGCATAAGGATATAAAATATTATTTGTTAACACGCGAATAAAAAAATGTAACAATAATAACATGTATATATGTGTGTGTACGTACGTATAGTATATGACTACGCATCGCCTTTAATTTTTGTAGTCCGGTGAAGCTGTTAAGACCTTGCTAGGTCAATAGCGTAGTCAGTTCGAGAAAAAAAGCCTTTAATTTTTCACGCACTGAGCTCTTAGCCCCACACCGCGATACACGGTTCATCTGCACCCCGATATCATTCTTCTTTATCGTACTTTTTTATTTCTAATTTCTATGATATTTTCTTCGTTCTTAAGAATCACAGTATAACTATGGAGTACACAAATATGTTTGTAATCTAACTGGCAGTTGAAAAAATCACAGTATTCAAAACAATCAAACAAAATAAACTCTTGAGATTTATTATATAAGTATAAATTATACTGCACTACGTACATTCTTATTATCTTATGACTTCGTAACAGTAAATTGTAGCAAACTTTATAAGTTAATGTTATTATTATTAAGTACAGTTTCGAAAATATTATGACTTTTTTTCCAAATGACTACGCTATTGACATAGCAAGGTCTTAACGGTTTCACCGGACTAAAAACATTGTGACAGGATTTTTTTTTATATCATATAGGAGTCAAACGAACAGGTGCTCGCGACTTCGTCCACATGGAATCTAATATAAAAAAAGCGACTGGTAAAAACATCTGAATTTATTAAGTCCATTTCATTATCTACTTTTCTATCGTACTTAAATCGCCGCGTCATTAAAATTACAATAACTTTTAAGACGGAGTGCGAAACAAAGCCGCTATGTTCTTGGGTCGCCTCCATCCGTTGCTTTGTCATAAGAGTAAGATGTCCCTCAGACACAAGCTCACTTTGTATAAGACGTGTATCCGTCCCGTGATGACATATAGCGGCCCCGTTTTTGCGCATATGTTCAAAGATAACTTTGATAAGCTGTAGGTTCTCCAAAATCACGTTTTACGTAAAGTGACCGGTGCTCTGTGGTACATCCGGAGAGTCGATCTCCATAGAGACCTAGAGATCCCTTCTATCTGGGCGTACGTAAAATCACTTACGATTAGTTATTTTGAAAAAGCCGCGAATCATCCTAGTCCGTTAGTGGTATCCGCCGCAAACTATGAACCCGTACCTAACGCTGCGCGTTATAAAAGACGTTCGCGACACATTTTTACCGACCCTCCTGATTCAATCACGTTAGCGAACGATCAGTACCAGCCTGTCCTTCGAAACAGAGCATGTTCACGCCCACGCCCGCGTAACCATAGATCACGCCGCTGTAGTCTGGGGGTTAATTTCGCTCCCGCACATCCGATTAGGCCTCCCACGGCAGCTGCTCAAGCCTAGGTTCGATCCCTCGGTAGAGAGCCCTTGAGTGCGTTGCTTGCGCAATACGGTGACACACAAATATACATCACTGCTACAACACTACACGATCAACCCCACACACGTGCACGCCTACACGCTTACACATGAAAGTGGAAGGGTTTACTTTTTTTTCCCTTATCGAACTGAAAAACTCTCAATTTTCCGATAATAAATATATGGAGGAGTTGTTGAGGCGTGTATGCTTGGTACACATATATGTTTCAACAAGCTAGGTTAGCTAAGATAGGTCGCGATTTTGCATGCAACAGGCAACAGCCAAGCCGAGGTGTGCCGTGCACCCTTGAGCTGGTTGCCAAAATAAAATCGGCTGAGTGCCTTAAGCGCTCGCCTTAGTAGTCTGGTGAAGCTGTTAAGACCTTGCTGGGTCAATAGCGTAATCATGTCGAAAAAAAAAACAATAAGTTTTAATAGAGTAAATCAATTTTAATTAAACCAAGACTAGATGTTACTCAGGGGATAGAGTTTATGATTCTCTTGTTGACGTTTACGATCGGGGGGAGGGGTGCTATAGGTTTGGGGGGGGATAGGGTTTATGATTTTCTTGGTGAGGTTTTATCGTGAACGCAGTACTTTAGCAGTGATACGGGTTCAGACTTACATATAGACAGACGACACATTTCTAAAAATGATTGAAATATATTTTATTACGTACTATATCCGCGAACGAAGTCGCGTGGAATAGTTATTTTGGGCCGCAGCGGAAGCTCTCAAAAGCAAAAAACACCGATTTTGAAACATTCTTTATTGGTGCAGCACTTCCATTGCTCGTAGTGTGAGGATATATAGCCTATAATCTTCCACAATAAATGAGCTATATAACACTGAAAGAATTTTTCAAATCGGACCAATAGTTCCTGACATTACCCTCTACAACGTCACAAATTCACAAACTCAACCTCTTTATAGTATTAGCATAGATTCCGAGACACATGCAACATTTTTTTTCACAAGAATTTTAAAACTAGAGACACGTCAGATATACATTCTTATTACAAGCGGGGATGCGATATTAAGTATTTGAGTCATACACAGTCATTTAACAAGAGCAAGCAACAGAACTATGTAGTCTAAATTTTATTGTCAAACCGAAACGATAGAAATTAAATCGATCAAAGTTATAGTGTAATAAAATACAATAATAATATTAATTATTCTTTTAAAGTAAGTTGTTAGCGAATTTATGGCAGTCTAGGGATATAACACATTTTAATTGTTGTAAATTTTAATACTTTGACTTTGAGGTAGGCAATCTGCAAAGAATGTGTAAAGAGCTATGAAATAATAACTGGCTCACTTCTTTTTGACCTTTTTGGTAATGGCTTAATTTTATCATTGCTGTTGAATTTGTATTCAAGTGTACCATAGAAATTATACTGTAGAACTTTGATGTTAACAAAGCCCTTTACAGAAGTCTCTCTTTTAGGGCGGATTGTATCACAATGACACACATATGTTGAGTGGCATAAAGGACGACTCCGCACGAGTCGAGAGAGTAATCTATATATTCTATGTTCGAATACCATCATATGTTAGCAGTCATTAATTATTTTTAAGCTATTGCATAGCTTCTATCGCGGGCCTTGAGCGTGGAGACCGAATCCAAAAATTCCGTAACGAAAAAACCTAACACCAATCAAGTCTCAAACTTTTGTTTCTTATTTCAGTTACCATAAACCTATAGTTTCAATGATTAATATTCCTGAATAACCTACATGTATTGTAAGATAATAAAAATATTTTGACCGAAAAAGAAAAAAAAATGTTTTCTTATCGGTCACCACGCTCCAAAAGTGTAACTTGAATTAATTAAAAAAAAAAAAAAACAGAGGACAAAAATACTGCATAAATAAAATAAATAAATAGTTATAATTGCATAAGTTAATAAAAAATGCTATGCAATAGCTTTACCGCGGCAGTCCCTGAGTGTCACACGTATTTTTTGTTTCTAAAAATTCCTAAAGACTAAAAAAAATTACGTACCATTAATGTTTATTGAACATTTTGGAAAAAAATGTAATAATAGTTTTTGTTATATTTAAGTTCAGTAACTAATAATTATATTTTCTTTTTCAGGTAACTTTTACTTCGAACCGCTTCACATTTTAGCCTTGGTGAGATCACGTTTTAAGAGCACCTCCTTGATATAGAGGTCGAGCTGTGTGACCGTAGTACGACTGTCCTAGATTTGACACTTGATTCGAGAAAATTGCTTGTAGTTTCTCACGAGAATTCTTCTCTATATTAGACGTAATTTGATCTTGAACTAACTTGCTCCCGCAACTTTGTACGTACGTAATAATTGTACCGTTTGTACTTAGTATCTCTAGAAGACCTTACTATTGCGTGAATGCGTCTTCAAGTTCCATATTAATCTAAATATACCAAACATGTTCTTTTTACTATCGAATGAGCGGTGTCAGCTTGCTTCGCTGGGTACTTTTATTGACTATACCGCAGCCTAAGTACTTTTGGAATCAAAAGGAGCATTTAAAATATTTTATAAGAATCCATCATATATTATAAAATAAAATATATTCGTAATGATAAAAAATCACACAGGAATTTATAATTTTGTTCCGCAGTTTTCGATTGGAAACGACTCGTGCTCCATTTGTTGTAAAGTAGCTACACTAATACACACGAGTATGTGTTCACGTACAGACATACAACAACACACCTAAGTTGCACCTTAATCAGATTAATGGCATAAAAACGCGTACGGATTATGCAAACGTTTATATAACACATATTACTATGAGCTTATGGTTTTATGAAGATTGTACACCGTCACTAAATAGTTAAATTTCTATGTGATAAAGCATTTTAAATCTTCTGTTTAGTTTATTACTTTTTATCATTGTTGTTGACCGTTGACTGTTGCTATATCAATATGTAAATAAATAAATAAATAAAAAAGATACACATATACGTTATATGAGATAACCATTGTATATATTTTCGACGTTTTAATGACACTCAAACACGCGGCTCCATTCAAGAAGCAGGCTGTCCTTATTAAATAAACTCAATTAACAGTCAACGGTGGTAAGATCAATTTTACTATAGTGAACTTATGTTATAAATCGTGTATTCAATTTTAACTATTCGTGAGAAAATGACGTTTATGGTGTTCCAACCAATGTACTAATTATGTGAATTGCTCAAAATGGTTGTAGGTTGTAAGTACGAATAACACAGACTCGTGAGTTTCATGCCCTAATTAATTCCATGAAATCTCAACGTTGGTTACTCATAAGGAAAGTGGCATTTAGTTAATTATACACTCAATCTTAGATTATTTCATTAATAACAATATTAAACTAATAGTTCCTTGTGGTCAAAGTAGCTTTGTCCGTAACTGCATGCAAATAAATTTGGCATAAAGGTAGTTTGTGGCCCGAGGAAGGCAGCATGCTTTAATGTAAATATGCTATAAAATACTCAGACGACGTCACAAAGATAAAGGTAAATAATAGAGAAGAGACTTCTCTATAAAGGATAGAGATAAAACACTATAATAAGAGATACTAGAAAAACTAGACGACGTTACAATATGAAGGCAGGTTATGATGGTTCCTTCACCGAAAGCACCGAAAGGACGAAGGCCGTTTGTGGTATCCGCGGCTAAATATGAAACCGTACCCCGTAGCCACAGATCACACCACCGTGGTCTAAGGGTAAATTTCGTTGACGCACACCGGATTAGGCTCTCCAGTCTAGGTCCGTTCCTTCGGCGTGGAGCCCTTGAGTGCGCTGCTCGCGCGCTACAGTGACACAAAATCTTACATCACTGCAACAACATTACACATATCACCTCCACACACGTGCACGCATACACGCTTACATATAAAAGTGGAAAGGTTTTGTTTCTTTCCCTTATCGAACTGAAATTGTTTAGAAAATTATCCGATACGAAATATATATGTATAAGAGTTGTTGAGGTATGTATGTTTGGTACACATATATGTTCCAACAACTCATATATATATGAATAGTTATCTTAGGTCAGCTCAGATATTTCGCGAATTGCACGTATAAGGCAATAGCCCAAGCCGAGGTGACCGTGCACCCTTGAGCTAATTGTCAAATAAAATCGGCTAAGTACCTTAAACGCTCGCCTTAGTAGTTCGGTGAAGCTATTATGACCTTGCGAGGTCAATAGCGTAGTCAATTCGAGAAAAAAAAGCATGGAAAGGAAGATTCGAAACCATGATAATCGTTCGTAAAAAAATGTTTATTCAACTAACTAATCCATTGAAACCATCCGTTTCGCTATACATTAGGTAGAATTTAAACGTAAAAATAAATGGTAAAATGTCAATGGAATCCATAAAATAAGTTTCCTGGTTTTTTTTTCGAACTGACTACGCATTGACCTTTCAAGGTCTTAACAGCTTCACCGGACTACAGTTGCCTGGAACCATCTGCTAAATACTCAGCATCGAATGGTCCAATAACGAAACATTCACTAGTTTTGACCTGATTGACTCACAAAAAAACTATATTTTCATACCTATACCTTATACATATACATACATACATGCATTGATATTAATGTTGAAAAGTTTTACAAAGAAATATTGTGTTTAATACGAACTTTTCACGAGAATAGTGAATAAATAAAATATATGTATTAACTAAACTGTTTAACATCGCTATAAATAGTAATTTAATTTGATTTAAGAAACTAATAACAGCGTTAATACGTTGACACATCATTACCGGTTGTATACAAAATGATTTTCCATCCGGAAATTCGTTCATTGCTCGTAGTAATTGATCACTTGTTGTGGCTATTCGAGCGATGAAATTACCGCGTCAACCGCCCGGACCTGCCGATTATGAAGCTTAATCATTTTCATGGCCTTAAAATTGATAATAATAGCAATTAGTGAAACGCGATTGCCTTATTAGTTAACACTGCTGTATATTATGTATCGTGCGATTTACATCGTTCATTTTCAATATTTTCAGCATAATAATTTGCGGATTATTATCTTTTTGTTACGTTTGTAATTATCAGGAAAAGGTCTATATGGAAGATTAGCTGCTGCCCGCGTCTTCGTCCACGTAGAATAATTACTTTGGGCTAACGCTAACACGCGGCGGAAGCTCTCAAAAAGGAAAAAAAACCCTGATTGTGAAACATTCTTTATTGTTGCTCCGCTCCTATTAGTTTTAGCGACGATATATATATATATATATAGGCTTCTTTAATAAATGAGTTATATAACACTGAAAGAATTTTTCAAATCGGACCAGTAGTTCCTGAGATTACCCCCTACAACATCACAAACTTTACCTCTTTATTAACTGACGAAAACAACGGAGTAGGTTCTCAATTCGTCGTATATATTTTTTTTATGTGTGATCACGCATAACTTTTTATAGTATAGTCCGATTTAAAAAAATTTATTGGAAAGGGTATACTCCGAAGTTGGTCTCATTTAAATTTAGGAAAAAAATTTCAACCCTAAGAGTATGAAAATCGAGAATGATTGATTATTCACGCATTTATTATATCTATGACCGCGCATAACTTTAGACAGAATAGTCCGAATTAAATTATTATCTTTTGATTTGAAAGAGTATACCCAGAAGTTGGTCCCATATACATGTAAACATGATAAAAGCAACCCTAAGGGTAGGAAAACAAGGCATGATTTATAATTCAGCTTCTGAGTTGTGTATTAGAAATAAATTAAGCATTTAGTAATTAGTAAGATAAGATCATAGCTACAAAAAATTATAAAATAAAAACTTTTTAACAAAAAATTAAACCGCCGAAAAAACTGAAAAGCAAAAAATAATAAACCTTTTACTTTATTCATCTTAATAACTAAGTTCTTAAACTAATGTATATATACCTAAGAAATTTTGAGTCGGCGCCAAACAATCAATGAACAAAGATGACTACATTAATTAAATCCACACAAATAACCAAATCAAATTAAAAACGTGTGTGCCCGTTCGGGTTGTTTCGTAAGCGCTCGGCATGCAAGGGGTGTGTCATGTTGCGCCGCCGTCGCGCATCACGCTTTACGTAATTACTAAACGGATTTTCATACGGTTTTTACTAGTAGATAAAGTGATTCATGGGGAAAATTTGGGTATTTGTCATGTTTTTTTTTATTATTAGGGCGGGACAACGTCCGCCGTGCCCGCTAGTAAATTCGTAAATAAAGAATTATTCGGATTAAGACAGTGAATGAAGACTGTTTCCAGTTGTTACTAGATTTTATCAATCAATATTTTCCTTATATGTAAAAACGATCTATAAACAATTAAACACAATAAATTATCCCAACTAATTAAAATGTATGTGGGTTTGTTGTTACTTTTTCACACTGTAATTACTCAATCGACTGTCATAAAACTTTGCGTACATTTTGGGAGGAGTCCAAAAAAAATATAGGGTACCTTACGTAATAACAGAATTTTTACCTTCGGATTCAAATATTAATTAACGCTAGCAATTAAATTAAAAGTGAATTTGATTATTTGTTACACTTTCACATTATAACTACTCAACTAATTATAAGGAAATTTTACATAAAAGTTGTAAAGGTTATAAGAACATAGAGTATCATTTCTAGATAAAGGTATTGCTTCCGAGGGATAGATCAAGTGCACATAAACGCAAACAAAAGTAGTAACACTTTAAATTTCAATTCTAAACCGATTGGAATAAATAATAAGCAAGGTATTATAATTAAGCAACAGTAAAGTATTTAAGTATAATCCCAAGGTTAATATTCAATTGATGCCATAGTTTAAACTCACTGATAAAGGCAAGGACATCACTAGCAGAACAGCCTTAATTATTAAATATTATATGTATGTATTTTATTAACATCTAGGTATGCCCGCGACTTCGCACGCGTGAAACATTTAATTTATCGTGTATTATTCTCACTAAGCTTTGTAAAAACCCACATTATAGCCATAGTATAAATGTAAGAGACAGTATGGAAACTACCTACAAACGCTCGTACCGGCACACTCACACAAACATGCGCATCGACAAGACCTCTAAGCGGTTTTCACAGTGTTTTCCTTAGAGTACCTTTTAAAACCTCTCGTTGATGCGCATGCTTGTGTGAGTGTGCCGTTATCCAGCGTTTGAAGATAGTTTCCGTGCTGTCTCTAATATTTATATTGTGGTATAGCTAAAAGAAGTGGTCTGGATTATTAATCTTTGAAAATTATTCTACCTACAATTGAAAGACTTGTTAAAATACATTAGGCGTTTTTTCTATGATTCGTATGCATAAACCAACATATAAACGTATAAACTTAAGAATAAGATCTTTATTTCGAAATCACAATGTGAGTTCAAAATACACAGAAATAAACAGAAAATACTTTACCAATATATGAGTAATATATTACATTAAATTCTTGTCAACTGCTAAGAAGTTAATGTTTCTTCTTGATTCACACTTCGCAAAGTAAAAAGCTAACAAAAAAAAATAGAATGAATGAATTAAATATCTGCTCATTTGTCTATACTAACATTATAAAGGAGTAGAGTTTGTGAGTTTTTATGGGGATAATATCCGGATTTACCAGTCTGATTTAAAAAAATATTTCAGTGTTATATAGCTCATTTATCGAGGAATGCTGTAGGCTATATATCATAACGCTAAGACCAACAGGAGCGGAGTACTAATAATGAATGTTTCAAAATCGGGTTTTTCCTTCTGACAACTTCAGCTGCATGTTAGCATTAACCCAAAGTAACTATTCCGCGCAGACGAAGTCGGGGGCAGAAGCTAATAATTGATAAAATGTTATAACTAAACACTAACTGAACAACATCAAGAGTATGTTGAACCTGATACAATCGCAATGAACGTGAATCTGACAAATGCGTCTATACGCTTGTAACAGAGACAAAAATGCCTAAACTACTTATGCAGTCAATTCTTAGACTTTGTCGCTTTACGCAATGTAATCTGTAACTCGCGACAGGGTCCCGTGTCAAGGACATAATACTGTATTATATTTAACTCACGACGTCGCTTAACACGAGGTATATTAAATGGGAACGTTCACATAAAGGCCTAATCAGATAACTCATTCATAGTGTAGCTATTCACATATGACCAATGCCTCATTCCAACGCTGTTATAAACAACTAGCCATTACCCGCCACTTCGCCCGCGTGGAATTTAGTAAAGAATGTTCATTCAGAGTAAAATTACGTGCGGGGTGCACGCGGAATTAAGCATTGCTTGACTAGTTTGTTATTTAGTTTCTGTTCTTGAATTAATCTGCGCGGAATAGTTACTTTGGGCAGTTTGGGCTAAAGCTAACAAACAGTGAAATTTTTCAAAAGGAAAAAATCGATTTTGATACATTATTCATAGGTGCTTCGCTCCTATTGGCCTTAGCGTGATTATGTATAGCCCATAACCTTCATTGTTAAATGAGCTATCTAACACCAAACAATTTTTTTCAAATCAGATAATTAGTTCCTGAGATTAGTGCGTTCATGCAAACAAATTCTTCGTTTTTATAATATTAGTATAGAATAGGTGGAAACCCATTTAAAAAAATTAAAGTAGACTAATTCACTCCTTATAAGATCCACTATCTACCAGTGAAAATCTGGTCAAAATTGGTTCAACGGTTTCGGAGATGAACCAGAACAAACATTAAACAGACACACAAAATTAAAAGAAAAAATCTTATAAATACCACATATACAGGAGTATGATTCCATCGAACTAAATTATAAAGCATATCCTCGAGTAAATTTAGATTTGGTTTCATTAAAATCACTTCATTCTACACACATCAAAAAAGTCTAAGCAACATGCGTGATATTAGAAAATTTATTTATATTAATTAATTTCTAAGTATTTACTCAAACAAAGTGCGTAGGTAAGTAAACTTTTTTGTTATTGATGACATACTGGCTGGTTGTAAAAAAAAATTTGATTATGTTTTGTTTTTTCATAAAATTCAAATGACTGCGAATTTGTTTGAATTTAAGTGCGTTTTAATTGCTACGTTTAGTCTTGATTTCATAATTTATCAACCATTTAAATAAAGTTAGCGACAAAATTGAATTGTTAGATATTCTTTACGTCATGAAGCGACGTCATTTGATGGCAGATGAAATGCAAAGAGCTGTAGGGATGTTGCAAGCGGGAAGTAATCAATCTCAGGTATCTCGACATTTTGGCATTCATAGAAGTGTTATTTGTCGTCTTTGGCAACGCTACAATAATACAGGAGAACCCGCTGAACAACATCCAGACCGTAAAAGGAGTACAACCACTCGGCAAGACCGGTACATACAACTGACTGCAAGACGCCAGCCGATATTAACCGCTGAGAGATAAGTTTGAGGCTACAAATTTCAAGTGATGTTGATGTAAGTCCTCAAGCTGTGCGAAATCGACTGCATGAGTATGGCCTACAAGCTTGACGCCCAATCAGGTGCCCACCGATACGTCACGGGAATCGCGCTCGTCGATATGAATGGTGTAGAGAACGCATAACATGGACATGGATACAAGAAGGGTGCGAGTGTATCGTCGGCCCGGAAATACTGAAAGGCTCAGGTGCGTTCAGGAAGTTCATCCATACAGCGGCTCAACAGTTATGTTATGGGCGGGTATTATGAAGAACAGGCGAACTGAGCTCGTTTTTGTAAATGGAAACATGAATGCTGAAAATTACATTGAGGATATTCTCAGACCTTATGTCTACCCATTTGCACAAACCTTTGATTTCAATTTTAGGTTAATGCATGACAATGCGCGTTCACATACAGCTCGGCGAACCAGTGAATACTTTGCAACGGAGAACATCCGGGTACTGCCCTGGCCTGCACAATCCCCAGATCTCAACCCCTTCGAGCACGCATGGGACATGCTCCAGAGACGTGTTTTGAAGGACTTGGACGGAGCGACAACAACCCAACAGCTGAAGGATTTGCTACAATTCCATTAGGAGCGAATACCGCAAGATGACATAAACAGTCTCATTAATTCAATGAATAATCGTTGCCGACAAGTTCTGAATAGCAGAGGAGACCATACTTTGTCTTAAATTGTTCTATTCTTTCACAATAAATACATTTTCTTTAGAAATTTCATTTTGTAAAAAAAAGTTTAGTTTCTTATGTATCTTAGTTTCTACAGTATATTCTAATATTGTTCATTTCTGTTATTAAAAGAACTTATAAAGACAACAGCTGTTATTTTTACATCATAGAACCCTAAAGATAATATTTTAAAAATAAAATACGTTATAATGTGAAGAACCATCCTAAAATTTTAAATTAGTATATGTTGCTTAGACTTTTTTGATGAGGGTGTAATAAGTTATTGTAATTTTAATGACGACCCAACTTAAGTACGAAACAAAAGTAGATAAGTAAATGAACTTAATACAGTCAAATTATTTTAAAAGTCCCTGCTTTTTGAATTAGATTCCATGCAGACGGAGTCGCGGTCCCAGCTAGTTCTACACTAATATAGCATTATGCGTGTCTAGATGATGTCGATATCTTAGTAGTCCGGTGAAGCTGTTAAGACCTTGCTGGGTCAATAGCGTAGTCATTTCGAAAAAATGATGTACATATCTATCTATTCTTTGCCGGTTTTATATTCACAATTCATCAAAGGCATAGGCAACTAAGGAAAAGTCTTCACATAAACAACTTTTTTTTTTAATCTATACTATCCTCTCTGATACCTATTAATTGATATCATATTCTGTAAATACTAGTTTAATTTTACAGTAAATATCCAGTGTATTTAGAGTATTTAATTAAATAACTTTTGTACCGTTCAATAGTTCGTCATGAAAATTTGTATGAGTAGTTATTCAAATACAGCGAATATTTTAATAATAGTAATAATATTATTTAATAATATTTATAATTAAATTCCAGATTATGCTATTAAATTATTAATAAAAATATGCCGTTATATATTAACTTCCTCAGATCTAAATAACTGAATTAATTGCCTATAAATATGAACAGATCCGCAATAAAACATGTCTGGTATCGCCCAACAACAACCTATGCATAATTTATTTAATTAGATCAGATAGTATTATAATAAAATAATTGCATATTGCCGAAGCCGCTGTATCAGTACGATCTGTGATTACAAAATCTCACAATTTAAATGGTTTTACGTTATTTTTATTACTAATATTTATTATCCGTGCTCGTTTTTTTTATCTTAATAAAATAATGTGAAATGTAATAGTTATAGTTATCTCCATAGTGGAAACAAAAATATACATGAAAATTGACAAGTAAAATATTGACTGCCATAAATTGGGTTTTTTTTCCACCACTATTGACTTAACAAGGTCTTAACAGCTTCACCGGACTACCAACCATAAATTTATCGTAAAAAATTTACCCCAACTAATTAAAATGCAAATGTGTTTTTGTTTGTTAAGTTTTCGCTCTATAACTACTCAAAGGATTATTGTATCGTATCGTAGTATTTTTTAAATAACAGTTGTAGTGGTTTCCTCCCACGGCTGCGGCTCAAGCCTAGGTTCGATCCCTCGGTAGGGAGCCCTTGAGTGCGTTGCTTGCGCGATACGGTGACACACAAATATACATCACTGCTACAACACTACACGATCACCCCCACACACGTGCACCCCTACACGCTTACACATGAAAATGGAAGGGTTTACTTTTTTCCCTTATCGAACTGAAAAACTCTCAATCTTCCGATAATAAATATATGGAAGAGTTGTGAGGCGTGTATGCTTGGTACACATATACGTTTCAACAACTCATGCATTTATGAATAGTTAGTTAGGTTAGCTAAGATAGGTCGCGATTTAACAGGCAACAGCCAAGCCGAGGTGTGCCGTGAACCCTTGAGCTGGTTGCCAAAATAAAATCGGCTGAGTGCCTTAAGCGCTCGCCTTAGTAGTCCGGTGAAGATGTTAAGACCTTGCTGGGTCAATAGCGTAGATAATTCGATAAAAAAAAGCAGTTGTAGTGGCAGAGCTTAATCTTTTCTTCCTAATGTTAGTAGTCAAGCGCTGAATATTAATGGCCATCTTATTTGTAAATTTATTCATAATAAACTATTTAATATTCGCGACTTCATCTGCATTGCTTATTGCCTTGACAATGTTTTTTATCTATACATAAGCAACACACCGCTTGCTCTACTTCTGTGTGATAATAAAACCAGTGGCCGATTTGCCCTAAGGCCCAGGAGGCCCGGGCCTAGGGCGGCCAGATATTAGGCGCGGCCAATCGCGACAAAAACTTCACTGATGATAACAAAAAATAACTCAAAGTACGTAAATATTCTAAAGGCTCGCGTATACATTATGGTGGGCAGCACTGCACCGCATCGTATAACAAAAATCCTTAAACAAAAGTTGGCAGAAAAGTAAATGTACTCAATATAGTGGGTGCTGAGAAAGGGATGGCTAGTACTTTCTACAGGGCCTGGGGCCGTTGGCGGCCAAGACTGCAAATCCGCCACTAAATAAAACACTCATCGCTGGACACGCAGTGTTTATAAAATTGTAGTTTCTTAAAAGTCTATTAACTTTATAATCTACGAAGTTGTCGTAATATTTGTTAGGTAAGGATCGAGTGTCTAATAAGGAAAATTAAAAAAAGTGACAGATATCTTTTCAGTATCTAAGTTTTAAGCAATAACGGATCACCTCTATTTATTTATACACATATAAAAAAGTTGGCTAACGTTACGTCTAATATTTAAAATTTTATCTAGACTTCAAATCTGCAAACCTACACTAATTTTTTGACCAACAATGTTACGTATTTTTTGCTACGTAGTTAATCTTACCCAACGAACTTTTAACGGTTTTAATTAGAACTAAAAGACTTTTGATTAATTTTAGTGTTTTTGTTTTTTTTTTTTCAATTTATATTTTTGGGCTATGGAAGGGCTTTGAAATTTTGATCGGCAACCTTTTTGTATGATAAAAAGTGGTAAGGGTAAACACGGTGTTTGTTAGAGTGTAGAAAACACTAATTCTCGTCCGATCACCGAAGCTAAGCAACGTCGAGCGCGACTAGTAATTGGATGGGTGACCGCCTGGGTACATTGTGTGACGTTGACTTTTTCTTGTATTTTTTAAATGTGAATGATTTTGTTAACTAAAATATTATTATGCATTATGCAAAGTAATTACATAACTATATATAAATAAACAAACAAAACTAGTTACCTATTCAAATAAAAAAGTAATAAAATCACTGAACCAAATACAGATCTCATTATATCATAAAATTACTCCTTCATTCGAGTACAATACTAGAGTATAACTCATTACATTTGTAATTATAATAGCTACTTTTCCTTTCGTTATTTTTCAATGAAAGTCATTTTAAAATTATATCAAGCAAAACATTCTCTCGTCAATACAACTAACTCATTACACCTTTATTTATTTTTCTCTTAAGACAACATTTTCAAAATTTGTTTTTATTGCCGCATTAAGTAGTTTTTTGTAGGCAAAAAAATTATGAGTTCGCGTCACCGACGACCTCGACATGCTCGTGACGTATCGCGCTTACTCCAGACTAGCGACACGTAGCGGCCTATATACACGTAATATTATTATTTATTTACATATATCTTATACCTTTAAACGAGCAACTCTTGTATATTTTTATATTGTTACTAGCTGTTACCCGCGGCTCCGCACGCGTTTTTTGAATTTATTAAAAAAATATTAAAAATTGTTATTAGATGTGTAAATAACAATAATACTCTTTCAAACATATTTGTAAGTATGACACGCACATCATCTACTGTAACGGATAACAGTTCCTCACTACTATGTAAAAAAAAGTCCTGTTCCACGTCTGTCTATATGTCTGTTCGCGATAAGATCAAAAACTACAAAACGCATCTTCATGTCGTTTTCATTAATATATAAAATGATTCTTGGGGAAGGTTTAGGTATAGTTTGTCTTATTATCAGGGCAGGCAACGTCTGCTGAACCCGCTAGCTTAAAATAAAACAGCCAATTAGTTACTTATTTGCCCGTAAAATTCCCGTTCAAATATTACTTGTAGTCCGGTGAAGCTGTTAAGACCTTGCTAGGTCAATAGCGTAATTATTTCTAAGAAAAAAAAACGTTCAAATAAGTTCAGCTGTTTTGGAGATTACTCGGAACAAATAAACAAACAGACATATCGACAGAATAAAAAAAAATGTTGATATTTTTAGCACCACAGATATATGTATTCACCAAAAAGTATTTATTTTAATATTACATACACACACTTTATTTTTATTATACGTAATATATCACAAATCAAAAATTGGAAACAAAACTAACGTACAATAAACTTTTTGAGGAGTTTTTGGCGGAATTTCATTCTGTCATGCAGTGGATTTTACATTTTATTCATAATTTTGTGTTACTTGACTCTATATTATGTTAAATTGGCAGCGTTTTATGTAATTTAATGTTTGTTTATTGTGCGTAAGTGAAATGAATTGGTTTTGAAAATTAAGAACATATAGATATACGAAATATTATATAGAGGATTTAGCGCTTATACCTTTTCATCAACTTGGACATAAAAGAAAACTGGCTAAAGAATACATAATAATTACCTAAATTGACAACTTCAGAATTGGCAGTATAGATCAATTCCTTCGCCAGTCTTATTGGACGAAAATTAATACTACTAAACTATTTGAATAACAACACAAAATAAACTTTACAAATGTTTCCGATACAAACGTAACACGTATAATTAAAAGTTGAAAACAAAACTAACGTAGAACAAACTTTTTGAGTAGGAACACAAAATAAACCATGAAAATATTTCCGACAGAATGTTATCGCGTTACCATGGCAACGCATATAATACTGACATTAACACGCAGCGGAAGCTTAAAAAATAGCCCGTTTTTTTGACATTCTTCATTAGTGCTCAACTCCTGTTGATTTAACGTGATAATATGTAGCCTATAGCCATCCTCGATAAATGAGCTATCTAACACTAAAAGAAACTTTCAAATCGGACCGGTAGTTCTTGAGATTAGCGCGTTCAACCAAACAAACAAACAAACAAACAAACTCTTCAGCTTTATAATATTAGTATAGATATATTCAGGATTATGGAAACGGCGTCAGCGATTTCTATTAAACTTAGTATGTAGGTGGTTTCGACGACGATAAATCGATCTAGCTAGATTTCATTCGTCGAATATTTTTTATGAGTTTTCAGGTAATGAAAAAATATAGCTAGAATAAAAGGGTAAATTTCCGTTGTTAAAACAAAAGTAGCTCAGATGGAAATCGGCTGCTTCGAAAATTTGTCTAACCCCAGTTCAATCCGAGTGACAGCAAAAAAGCTTTCTTTTTAAATATTTTTTTATGCTAATTTTGTGAGGCCAACCTAACAGTTTATTTTAATTTAAAAATGTTTTTAAAGAACCGAGCTAGGTTCGGTCATCCAGGTAGTGTATGATTAATGAATAAAAAAATGAAGATATAGATAATTATTGTTTTCAGAGTGACAATATATATGAAAACCACAGACTATAACTGATTTAAAAAATTAAAAAGGAACACAGTTATTTCCTTCTTTTGAGTTTTCACTTCTTTTAATAGAACTTATGACTGCCTCGAGTTTTTTTTAATCCAAAGTCGCCTATAGACAACTGTATCACCAAGAATATCACTATTGTGTTGGCAACCTTGAAGAGAGTCTTTCTATCCCTTTTAAAGAACTGCAAACTGCATGTCATAAGTCTGGAGAACACCGTATGGGGTAACCCATTCCACAACGTTAAAGCACACATAATGAACAACAATACGGTTATTTTTCTCACCTGACATATTGACATATTATACATATAGTTAATAACAGTAGTAATAAAAGACTACAGTTTCATAACGTCGTTAGCTTGCAAATTCGCAACTAGATATAATATTTTCATAAATCTAATATCATTAGGAAGTCGGCTTCTCAAAACAATTCTAACGATTAAAACAAATATTACGTATTTAGATAAAGCATTAATAAACAAGAAATTATATATCTCTAGTCGCTTCCTTATATTACGATGTTATGACAATTATTTGAAGAAATTTATTTGATGTCGTCCGACATACGAAAGAGTAGCCTCTGCCCGCGACTTCGTCCGCGTGGATTAGTTAGTATGGGCGAACGTTAACACCAGCGGATGCTCTCAAGTGGAAAAAACCATTTTATTATAGGTATAAAACGGTTTATAACCTATAACCATTATAATATAGCCTTTACAAAAAGCGTAATAACATACCCAAATAATATTAATCAAAGATATCAAAATCGGTTAAATAATAGACACTACGACTGCATTTATATGTATAGAATTTAACACTTCGAATGCAATCTAGGCATGTTCGTATATGTCAAATATCATAGATTTTATAAACAAATTGTTACGTAAAGGAATAATCATGTCAGATCATATATGATTTCACCTTTCGCGTCTAAACCGCGTTACAGATGTGCTAACGATATGCAAATTATATAACAAGCGCAAATTAACGTGTGTATATATGTCCATGAGTGATGTTTCAATAAAAAATATCTCACTTCGTTACGTGGTTGATGGACAGTTTTACGAACGCAAAAAAAAGATATTGAGAGAATTTACACTCTTCTTCAGTGTATATAAACGCAAGCTATATCAATAAAATGATTATAGCTTACAAATAACCATTTATTTATATGTAATTCACACTCGTAAAATACATCGATCTAACATAGCTTAACTATACTACAATTAGAATTAGAAAAGAGTGATTTGGTTTTTTTTTGAATAGAATAACTCCAAAAATACTTATCCGATTTTAATTATTTTTTCACCTATAGTATGATAGATTAACAAATAGTAACATGGCCTGTATTTTTTTTTTCTCAAATTGTACATTCGAAACGTGTGAAAATGCGAGCAAAAGCTAGTGAAACAAACATAAAGGAATACAGTTATAATTGGTAGTCCGGTGAAGCTGTTAAAACCTTGCTGGGTCAAAAGCGTAGACATTTCGAAAAAAAAAACAGTTATAATTGTAACCAAAAAGGGAATTCATTATAGTACGCCGTTGCCGATTTTGCGAACTAACATTAAAAGAAATACAATAAATATAGTATCATAAATATCAGAATCTATTGTGTTTTAAAAAAATCTGATTTCAGTAGATAATGTAGTTATCTCAGTATAAATTTGTAAATATTGTTCTTATCATTACAAAATGCAACGCCCGCAACTGGTTTACTACAGAGTTCTGTCTTAGGAAAGACTTCACAAATATACAATAGAATTAACAGTCACAAAATACATCCAGAATTATAAAGATGAGTTTTAACCACACGAATAACTGTCTCCTGTCTGCAATTCGAACTCATGAAACACACGATTTTAGCTTTATTAGAGGACCACTTAAACAACTTCACCATACGTGCAGCTACAAAGATATGGACTTAAATGTTGTCCGGTGACGCTGCAAAGGCCTTGCAAGGACAACAGGGTAGTCAGTTCGAAGAAAAATATGCACTAAACGATCGTTAATAAATATATAATGAAACATATATTTATTTAAACAATGATGAAATAATCTAACCATTATTTTCAAAGCTATATTAATAACTAAAAACGTTTGGTCATGGAAAACTATTACAGTTAATAAAAAAATATGAATTAAATATATCATGATTATTGTCACCCTATAAAATCTACAAGTAATATCTCATCAATTCAATTGTTTATGTTGAAAAGTAAACAGAACTCTTATTAATTTTACCCAAAACCGATGTCTCCAGCAAATCTATATAACGCATTCTTACATGGAAGTAACAGAATATATGTAAAAACAGATAACTATATTACAAATAAAGCCACGAATCTAAATATAAAATGAACGTAATTTGCAAACCGAGTAGAAGTTAAACACCAATTTTATACGTAACGCATGTACTGAACAGTTACGTTATATTACGTTACGTAACAGAATTATAACTGGCCCTGATAAAACACGGTTAATTTAAAAATTAAGTACGATGAAATCGATATGATACATGAAACACGTTTACCGTCGCCAAAGACCGTAACAATTTGATGCGGTAGTGCGGACATTGAACGAATACGTCATTTACGGACGCATAATTTAAATAGTCTAGTGATGTGCTAACCTTTTATTACACTCGTCCATTTAAGAGTATTTTCTTTATAGTTTACAAAAGAACTACATGTATTCCGCGGTTGTGTTCACTTTTTAACATACCCGATTGTTTCGTACCGCACCGTACGCTTTTTTCTCGCTAAGTGTATTTTTTTTTCGTAACCGTTTTTAAAGTTGGTAAAGCCTCGCTGAAGCTATTACTGCTTTCAGCATTAATGGGTAACATCTTCTCACAGAAAACCGACGTGATGTAACAGTATTTGCATTATTGCGTTTCGTACGGGCAGTGAGAGCGCCGGAGGACCACCTACCATTCCTCTTCTCCCATTCCTCCATCCCTCCCAAACACAGACTGGCAACGCATTTGCAACTCCCCAGGTGTTACTAGTGTCTATGGACGGCGGTGATGACTTAACATCAGGTGACCCGCCTGTACGTTTGCCTCACATTATATAAAAAAATGATAGTGTGAAAAATACGATTGACACTTATTTTGAAGTTATCGCATTCAATCAAACAAGAGAAACAAACAATGTTTTGACCTATCTAACATCAGTATAAGTAAATATAAAATCAGACAAATGACTTCAAAAATGTGTTTTTTTTTTTAAATATTTTAAACTGTTATATGCATATTCGTGACTATATTAATGAACTATACACTAGACAGAGCGCTCACAACAATTATTATATTCCTTTTGAATGCGTTTTTAGTAATGCACATTACTCAGATTATCCTTCACGTTCACTATATGGTTAAATCTGAATAAAATAATTTAAACAAACTTTTTCCTTCTGTTATCTATCTCTTTCTTTACCGTTGTCAAATTACATACATTAGAAACGAACAGCACGAGGCTTGAAGTGAAAATAACCACCGCGCTTGCGTGTATACACCAGTGCTGAAAACTCATTGTTTCGATTCACAATTTTATACATTGATTTCGATAAGATTTTTTTTTATGCTCGCTTAACTAATGACCACCTTGATATTGAAAATCTGTCGCTAAGTACAAATGATTAATTTCCGGCAGCTGCATTCGAAAAACTTGCCTTTTTGGTTTTAAGTCATACGAGCACCCAACATAAAGTAATATGGTGGTAACTTTCAAACGACTTTCAACATTATTTTCGTTAAATCATAAACCAAGGTCCTAGAAATATAATAGATTAGATATAATTACACGTTGTCTTGTTACAGATAAATAAAAATGACAAATATACAAACAATTCAGAAAGTTACACCATTTAACAAAAATCTAGCTCAAACTAACGTGTGACCTGAACGATTGCTAAATAAAATTTTTGCAACACAGGCACAGCCACTGTTACAATCTTTATAGATTTAGTCACAAATCATATAAATCATTCCAATGTCTCCCAAAATGGAATTGCTTATTACTTAATCCTTACAAATTTCAAAAGGCAATACCTCCCGTCTGTCTGTTCCTTTGTGAGTTTACCTTGCATAGGTGTTTATTTTTTAGGGCATAGATGTATATTCTCGTGAGGTTTTATTGTATGTTTTGTGATATAAGCCAATATTTGTTTATATATAAAAGGATAATTACTGACGGAATGAATGACATATCAATGCACAGGCTAAAATACTGAGGCTAAGGCAAAAAATTTGCATATAGTTTCTCTTTCCACTTGTAGAGCATTAAAGATTTTTTTTAATTCAACCTGACCATCACCAGATTTCTAAGGTGGTGAAAGAGGGAATGAAATCTATATGAGTTATTATTGAACTCAGATCTGTGAAAATTTGTATGCAGTAATTTAGTTATAATAAATAAAAAATAAAAAAGCTTGTTTATTCCACTACATTGTTACATTATTAACATTACAATTTTTTTTTCATTAATTTTCGTGGATCCCTCTTCGGGTAAAGGCCTCCTCCTGAGAAAGCCAAGCGTCGCGACTCCTTGCAATGATTATCCCGTTTCTACCGGCTATAGATTTAGTTCGTCTCTCCATCGAGATTTTTGCCTACCTCTACCTTTATATCCGTGAGGCCCGTTCCAAAGAGTTATGGTTTTCGTCCATGTGTTATCTGGGATACGAGCCACATGTCCTGCCCATCTCCAGTTTAAACTGCGTGTGAGTTTGTTTTACAATAAACAGCAATTTTATTACAATACCTAAAACATGTGTTTTATAGTTTTTCAAATTAAATGAATGTATTATAATAAATATACTAAGCAGACGAAGTTAGTGAAAACTGCTAGTATGGAATAAATTATAAGATTAAAAATGAATTAATCCAACACAAAAATGACTACAAATACATTTTGTTTTTGTAGATTACCCGAACGGAATGGTCACAGCAATTACGGTATAAAGGAAACAAATACGCAAAACTTGATCCCATCACTAGCAATTACTGACAACATTTAAAGTGTTTTGGCTCAAAGTGACCGTTAAAAACCACTTTCACTGTTTTCCGCTCCACTACATCCGATTGTCCACTCCGAGAGCTCTAAAATCCCAGTGCATTTTCTACATCCGGCCTCGGCACTCGTTTTGTAATGTATCACAATGCCTTAATTAAGTAGATCGTTCAATTCTATTGAAAGTTGTTATGTAACACTTAAAACGTTTAACTATGGCTGGTTTAATTAGTTCAAAGTATTAGTCTAATTTAAAGTCTAGGTAGATATCTTACTATGGCCAAGAACGTTGTGGTACATTGTTTTAAATCGAATTTATTTCATGTTAACATTATATTATCCTTGTATAGGTTGAATGAACTCTCATTTCACGCGCTTGTGATTCCGGATTGAAAAAGACATACTTGAAACACAAAATATTTCAATTAAATACCCCAGAGTAGCAGCCTATCGTTGACTGATCTCAAAAACAGTGCGATCCTGTTTGATATAAGTTATAATAGGAAAAATGAAATTGACAAAAATGATCAATATCTTTTAATTGTATATATTTCTATATATTAATTACAAATTATCGATGGTATGATATATCGATAATGTTTTTATTGTATTGGTGATTTTAAGTTTTAGTGCTACAATGTTTTCTATCTTGCTAAGATTAGCTCAGTTTCGATATAATAAATATGATACTATATAATATCTATATATTAATACTCGAGGCAAAAAAATTGTACCCCTTTTTAAGGTAATTCTCTGAACGTATATACTTGAAATTTGACATAGTTACAGTTTATATGACAGAGAAGTGCAGAAAGCTACTAATTTTATATAAAATTCATTAGAAGTACATTAAATTATTTAAAATATACATTAATCACACTACTGCTTGAATTTTACACAACATACATACACATGTAAATAAAAAAGACATTTTGACAGCCGTCATTAACGAAATTCAAAAAATGTTGCGAAGGAGGTTGCTATCCTCGATTGTATGTGTTTATTTTACTCTTACGTTCCAATTACACTTTTCCATCCTACATTCAACAATGATGTCATAACATATCACTATTATTATAATATTTATAACACGACTTACATCCCATACCTTACATGCTCTTTGAATTGAACTGGTCTAATTACAGGTTAATTTTACGATAATACAATAATTTTAACATGAATGACGTTGCACGCCTTTGAAATCAATTGGTTCAATTGTTGGTTAGTTTTATAATAATATGACATGTAAGTTCATAATATATATACATAAATAATTAATTGATAAACATAAATAATTAATCAATGAATAATTTATCTTTAGTACATTTATGGAACCGCTGAAATAATTATTATTGTCTTTGGTTTTATTGGATGTCAACACTAGTAACTATAAATATATGATATAGATACAATTTAATCTAAAAACAGATATTATGTTAATAAAATAGTTAAACAAAGGATATATCAAAGCTTTGAAAATACAAAAATGTATCGTAAAATCATTGGTCTATATCTCGCTAAGATTGATTTACATTCTTACTGTTTTAACTACATAAAGCAATGGGATGTAAGCAAACTAACACATTTTAAATCAATTATAACGGGATAATGCTCTGCTCAAAGGATATTGCGTATTTTATAACCTCTAATTCAAATAAAAACAAAGTAACGTGAGACATAACTGTCGTCGCATCTTAGACATAGCGACAAACGTCCAAGAGAAACTTTTACAGGTGCTGGACTGTTTTTACCGGTCTAAATACCAGCGGTGTAGGTCAATGGCGACAGCAAATTTGTTGTTGGAAAAATATCGTTTTCGTCATATTTTCGATACTTGAAATTTTATGTTATCTGAAACGTTAATACGTCGCGTAAAAACATCGATATGTTTCATGTTATGTATATGTTATGTCAACAAGCTTATTTATCAACGCACAACCCTATCTAATTTGCATGCAAGTTGCTTTTGCACTGTACGTGATCACTAAGGGAGGATTTTTGAAAATTCAGCACCTAGGTGGTGAAGTGTAGTCAATTATGAATTGATAAAATGTATAAGATAAAAATTATTACTGTGAGCTATATTTAAGAGATATATATACATGGAACATCCAAAACTTTTTAGGCGTATTTGTAGTGGTAAAATTCTGTAATACAGTACTTTTATATATTATTTTATAAGGTTTACTTAACGTTATGAAATTAAGCACCCGAGAAACTCCTTCCTACGACTTTATTAGAATAAATCAATTTTTTTTTAACTTTATATAAATACTAGCGGACATGGCGGACGTTGTCCCGCTATGATAATAGACAAACAAAAAAAAAATAGACACATTATGTACTAAAATCTTCCTCGTAAATCAATCTATGTATGTGGTGAAAACCGCATGAAAATCCGTTTAGTAGTTTTTGAGTTTTTCGCCAACATACACATAGATGTGCCAGATGACTTTGTTTTATACTATGTAGTGATAGTATATACATATTACGCATAATAAAATTAATACATAATATATACATGAAGACCATATCAAAATCAAGAGATTTTATACTATACAAGTGTATAGCTTAAAATAACGAAGTTGACGCACAGATAAATAAAAGTGTCTAGGTATTATAACATTTATAGATAATAAATATAGATACTGTAATCGGTTTCTCGTAAATAACTCTAACGTTTAGATAAAATTCTGAATTTAGACAAAGTTTTACTTTCCAATTTTTTTTTTTTGCAACACACCGGACATAACTCGGTCACCCAGATATTATACGTTTAACTTTTTATTGCATTTGATTATTCGTCTGTGATTTAAGTTAAAAAAAAAAGTTATAAATAAAATAACTCGACTTTCTGTAGTCCGAGTCTAATTTACACCTGACTCACATTAATTGTAAAGTCCATTAGAGACTGAGACTTAAAATGTAGTCTTTAAGTTTATTACTATCAATCAGAGTAAATAAAAACACTAAAAACGTTCACAAAGCTAATGTGAATTGTAAGTCTTACGAAACCTCTTGATTTTGTATCTTTTAATGTATATATTAGTGATCTTTAAACTATAAATGTTGTTTAATGTGAATGATTTACATCAAAATCATGATCTTTTCGATTAATTCAGTATTTGTTTTTGATTTTAAAACAACAAAGTGTGATATGGTTTACAATATATGCACGGAATTATATTTAAATTTTTTTTAAATAAATTTAGATATATGTTTTGTTATAAACAATAGTACTTGATTATTAAAAATAATTAAGACCAAAATCAAATTAAGCTAAAAGGTCATGATTTTTGTTAAGAATGATTCATATTAATTAACTTAAATGTTAAGTTTAGAGAAATTCCTGTATTTTTTTGAAATAAGTATTTTTACATAGACCTCCACACAAATGAAATCGAACAATTATTACACTCCGTCGTAAATATTCCAAATGCGACACAATGAATACTTAAATAATTATTAATATATATATGTAGTATAACATAGTCACGTGACATAAAAAATATTATTATTTAAAATACAGTGAATGTAACACAATTTTTTTTGTCTTATTTCAAAAAAGTGAAGTAAGAACACAAACGAATACGAAACTCGAAAACGTAAATTATATCCAAATCGAATTGCAAACAACCTGATTGAATGCAAACACGATTTCTTGGATACGTTTGTCTATTAACTTTATCGGTGATGCATTTGGCAAGGATAATAATTTATTCTGCCACGGTTAAGCAGCATGCATGACAATCGTTAATATAATCTATAATAATGGTAATTACTAATCTATACTAATATTATAAAGATGTAAGTTTGTGAGGTTGTAGAGGGTATCTAGGTTTACTACACCGATTTTGAAATTTCTTTTACCAATAAAAAGCCACGATATCTGTGAGTGTCATAGGCTATATATTACCCGGAAAAAGAAAAAGGCTTTTTAGTGGTAGTCAGATTCGCGAAGTAAGTCGGAGAAAAAAGGGTTGAACGAAAACTTTTTTTTTCGAACTGACTACGCTATTGACGCAGCAAGGTCTTAACAGCTTTACCGGACTACAGGTGGAACGAAAACGTGTCTTACGAACCCTGCCTTAACGATGAGATATATTATGAGTTCTAGAGAAAAGTTGTAGAGGTTGATAATGCCTTCTAAAATTCACCGACTTCATATATCTATCATAAAAATAGGTATCTATAAAAGTAGGTTTTTATATTTAAATCGTTAAATGAAGTTTATTGGTCATATTATCAACAACAATTATGAATTCTTATCAATATCTAATGATATACTAACTGAGTCACAGCAATGCGTGGTCGGGACAGCTAGTTTTTTTATATATGAATACAAAAAAGCTTTTGCCTCTGACATTAAAATTCACACTTATTTGTGTGTGTTTTTGACATTTTTTTAGTGTGTAGTGTACTGTAATTTTTTATTTGCTTTATTAATAATTTTTACATCTAGCCCAAAAATAATTACTTTAAAGTACATATACTTTTACTTTTAGTTAAGAATTTCACAAAAAAATACTCAAAATATGTTAATAGAAATATTTATTCATAAAGCGCTAAATTGTATTACTTTTTAATTAATTACATACATTTCTTTACGATATATACACTAATCTATACTAACATTATAAAGAGGTAAAAAAGTTTGTGAGGTTGAGGTAATCTCAGGAACTACTGGTCATTAACCGGACTAGAGAAGATGGGTCGGGGGCCCCATCTTCCCATTGCACGGGTCCGGCGGACTGAGGAGGCGGCTGGTGTGTACCCGGCTGTCTCCTTGCAAGACGAGGCCCGGCGGCGGCACTTCTGCTGCTGGGCCAACCGCTGGGGCGGCACGATGAAGTCTATAGAGATCTCGAGCCGCCCCAACTATAGTGGAAGACGTACACCGTGGGGTTTAGTCCGTGCGAGTTGGACATAACCCACTCTCTCCCCCGCCACCCTGGGTATCCATAAGGAATTTCCCCACAAGAAAAAAAAAATGGAACTACTGGTCAGATGTGAAATATTCTTTCAATGTTAGATAGCTCATTCACCGAGGAAGGCTATAGTATCATCACGCTTTTTCCTTTTGAGAGCTTCCGCTGCGTGTTAGTAAGCCCAAAGTAACGTGATACGGACGAAAAGGCGGGTAAAAACTAGTTATCAATAAGGCTGATCTCAATCACTTTCGCCGCATACCTTTTTCCCATAATCACAATCACAACGCGTTACATCTACGCACATAATGGCTGCATAACATGCCCAATGACTTAGAAACGGGAAGTCTAGAATTTCCGTCTTATTACAAAAAAACACATGACAATCGTCTTTACAATGTAACTGTAATTTGTACTGTGTACAATATTTTACCAATCTCTCAGTATATTAATGTCTTCCTAGGATCTAATACTTAGATGCACTATTTTTTTATGTTCTGATGAATGTAAACAAGATGTAGGTTATGGAGAAAAAAAGAATTTCGTGTTTTTAATATGTGATATCGGGAGTTTTTGGCGGGATTTCGGTCTGTCATGTAATGGATTTTATATTTTATTAATAATCTTTTGTTATTTGACTCTATATTTTGTAAATTTTGTGTTGTTTTACGTAATATAGTTAGTTTATTGTGCATAAGTGAAATGAATGGTAAATACCACGGAGCATGAAATTCTGAGATGCCACAAAAACTCCCAGGAGGGTTCTAACAAGGGATCCACCATCTTGTAAGAATATTGACTCACACGACCCTTAATATTGAAGTGATCGCACGAAGCTTGTAATATAATATTCAATCTGAAAGATTGATTGCTAAAAATAAAGTGAAAAAAAAATCTGATATCATGTGACGCAAAATGATAACATCCTAAATCTAGGTGGAACTGATTTTCGTATACAATTGCCGAAACACACCTAGAAGTTCTTAGTTGTAGAGTTTCACATAGATTTTTTTTATCATAAGTGGCACACGAACGGTAGGTCACCTGATATTAAATGATCACCACCATTCATAGACACCAGCGACACCAAAGTAGTCGCAAGTGCATTTCCAGCCAGTGTTCGTGGGGAGGGAGGAAGGAGGAGATGGGCCTCCGGCGCTCTCACTGACCGAACGAAACGCAATAATGCAAGCACTATTACTTCACGTCGGTTTTCTGTGGTACTACCCCGACGTGCCGACCTATTCATGTTGAAACCAGTTATAGCTTCGGTGTGGCTCTACCACCTTAAGATATCTGTACAAACTTTAAAAAACCTATCTTCACGTTATTTTATCAGGATAGATTCCTTCACTGATAATTCAGGGCCACTGTAGTATATGAAGCTACATCAGATTCTGTGTCGAACACACCGTTACAAAGCCATTCTGGGTTATATCTGTTCAAACTTAATATCTTAATACTTTTATATACTCTCGTATGTTATTTCAAAATGATCAAGAACTTATTTTTTAATGTTAATAAAGGTCACCAGTTAAAGTGACCTTTCTAATTTTACCTATCGTGTTAGTAGATTGGAATATTCGTAGGCAATCATTTAATTCACAAAAAAACTTCCAATACACCGACTTTACTTATAGATAAATATTCTTTAAAATATAGTTAGTATTATAATTGCCTCTAACCCGTACAACGCTTACTAGATTTTCTCAAGACGTTTCCCTACTCGATTTCCAATATTTTGCTTACAGTCGCTCCCAATTCATCGTACATTGTTGCTTCATTTCGTGCCCTGAATGCCCTAAGCGCTCACCTTAGTAGTCCGGTGAAGCTGTTAAGGCTTTGCTAGATCAATAGCATAGTTAGTTCACAAAAAAAGTATTATATCGCATTGATAGGATGGTTACAACCTACCTTACTAATTATTATAGGATTAATATTTTTAGGTCTGTAAGAACTACTACTAAGATGTAAAGCATGAATAACGACATAAAATAACAATAAAAATAACAATATTGTATTTTATTTATTTTTTAATTCAATTTATATACAATAAAGTTTCAATAGGATTTCGTTCAAATCCTAGACTAACCACAACAAACGTTTACCTAATACTAAATTATGGCCGTAGTTTCAAGAAATAATACCTCAACTTGCACAATAGTATCAAAAATAAAACCATAACAATAAATACAAAATAATGCATTCTAATAGAATGTTCATTTATGTAAGGCCCTTATTCGCAAAATTAGGATAACAATCGAAAATAAATAAAATAAAACTTGTTTAATAGAGCGGAACTGGCTCCGTAATGTTAAGAAACGACAGCGTCGTGATTACACTTCGACAGCATAACGAATCGCCATTTGCCTGAATGGTAACGTTCAAAGATTTTATTAATAAGGAAATAAAAGTTAAATTTTGCTCAAGGTTCGCCCCAAAAGGGGTCTATGATGAAAAAAAGTCTTTGACAATAACAGATAATACTATACCTTAAATTGTTGAGTAAGCCAAGAATGTTGAAACCGCGATTATATCTGGACTTTCAATATTCGATTAAAATTACATTAAAATCGTAACAGATTCTAAGAAACACGGAAGTAAAAGTCCTTTAATTTAAGGACGTAAGACCGGAGTCCCTGCTGAGCCAATTGCGAAAACTAAAAGCCAACACTCGCAATATATTCAAGTTTTAGAATTCATTTGCAATTATTCCTGAGACTTATTACTGTACCTCATATTTGAGTTAAAGTAGGTATTCCTAATATTCATTGAACGTGAATAGAAAATGCAAATAACTAGAGCAAAATTAAATAATTACGCATAAAGCTACTTATATTACAACATGAAATAAAAAACAGAAGCCTGACAGAAGACATTTAATTATTCAAATTAGTCACCTATTAATAATACTAGTCACATGTTAAAATCACAAGTTATATGTTATATTTCACATTTCAAAATCTCATAAACATTATAGAACTGCTCTGGTAGATAAAAAGTAATTGGGAATAAGATGTGTATACTGAATTCCTAAATATGTGAACGCAGTGATCCATGTAACCGCAATGCCTATGGCTATTGTAGATCATACTTTAATTACCCGTGACAAAACAAAAGTACGTTCTCGGTAAATTTATATTCTCATTCTAATTTAGTTGCATTAATGCACCTGTTGAGGCCCTAATGTCTTATCCGAGAGACTAATCAGCTGAATGTGTTATACTACTACCGTCGTACCTACTGAGAAATGTTATAGATTTATTACAAACTACAATTTAGCTATTGCAATAGTAAAAGGAACATTGATTTCCGATATTCATTATATTTTTATCATAGTAATACCTTTATCATTTATTAAATCATTTAAAGGTAGGAGAAATAGTGATGATTATTAAGCCACATTTGAATGCTAGTAGCAAATAGCTGTATCATAATTAGTGGTAACCTAAATCTTTTTTTTTACAGAAGCCATTAATTCTGCGGACGATCAGTCAACATCGGCATCATGGTGGCAATCCGGCACAAGCGCTACATTCCGGGACACTGCGAGTAATCCATTCTCCTCAACTCATGGACTTATACAAACTCATCCAACGGCTGATGACCCCTTTGGATCTTCATTAGGGGCCATTGGAAGCACTATTGGACCTTCGTCAAATCCTTTCGTACAAAGTGGCAGCGGTCCACTTAGTGGAGGAGTTAGGAATAATCCGTTACCAAGTCTTTCGAGAAATGCCAACGGAAAACTATCCTTGAAACATTTAGATTTCACTAGCAGTGCAACAGCTGAACTAAGGAGGAATCCAGCTTTATCAGCTCCTGACGAGTGTGCCAGAGCTTGCCGAGAAAATGAACCTCCAAGGATTTGCTATTATCACTTTACTTTGGAATTGTACACGGTTTTGGGAGCGTAAGTAATATTTTAACAATATAATTTGTTTCAAAATTAATACATCTTCTCATATACATACTACTCTATATACATATTACATCAATAATCATTGCCTGTCTTGATTCACTTTCGTCTTTTTAATCTCATACTTTAGGTGCACTTTTTCAATAATTTTAATGGAGCTCTCAGCAGTCTTTTTTCATTTTATTTGTTTTTTTTTTCTCTTTCTAAAGAAAAGACAAAGGTATATCTATTTATCTATATAGATATATGTCTAGACTATGCAGCGAATTCTAACGTCATTTTATTATCGCCAATTCTGGATTAAGTGTCTTGTGATGATCTCAATGTTGTAAAAAGGTGCTGGCTTTTTTGTTAGAACTTTACAAGGAGTTTTTGCGGCATCTCACAATTCATACTTCGTTGTATTATTTCTCATCCACTTCATTTGTGCACATTAACCGAACTATATTACGTAGATCACTAATATTATAAATATAGAGTCAAAGAACACAAGATTATGAATAAAATATAGAATCCACTACATGACAGACTAAGATTCCGCCTTTTTGACAGGTGTCGCTAGTTCCACGTAAATCACTCGGTCGTTCATTTTATCTTACGCAAGCATTTTAATATGTAGGAAAGGATTTAAGCTTGTCCAAGTATACTTGAAAATATTTAATATAACCCGCAATTTTAGTAAGGCAATGTGTAAAAAACAACATGTAGAATCCATAAAATCTTGCATAATTAAGCATATTCATTATTTTACTACACATCATAAATCAATCCAAACATTAAAAACATCAAAAACTAACCATCATATGAAAACATAGAAAGAATTATACATATTAGTATAGACAAATATAGCTACATCTATCACATTTTTCTGTCACAAAAATGAATAAAATAAAGCGAAGGAAAAAATACTATTTGTAATAATAGACCCAATAAAAAGTCCTATGTATTAAGTTTGATATAAAATATACTCAATCCAAACAACTTATAAGATAACCATATATATGGCCATTTACGATATCGTAATAGTTTTTAATCTGGATGATTAAAATAATTGCCTGGAGTCTATTCAATTTAGATCAGTAAAACTGTTTTGAGATACAAATCTTCGTTATAACAGGTAGGTATTAGTGCTAAATCTAAAAAGAACTGAAAACAAATTTAGTATCTCACTTTATAATCCATTACGTCAGAGTGTAGATTCACTTAATTTTTTTTAAGGTTCATATAATTCTTGGCCAAAGTAACGACCTAAAGACCGACTTTTTCATTTCGCACATTTTACGCTTTGTTTCACACGAGCAAACCAGTTTAGTTTCAATGTCGAACCTGAGTAAAGAAGGCAGGTGAACCGAATTCCGTTTAAGCACGTAATTGATAGATGACGACAGAACTTATGCAAACAAAGCTATTTCGACGTACAGTCTGGGGAAATAACAATACAATCGAAAACTGATAAGGGAATAAAATATAACTTGCTATCTTATATCATATTATGTTTATACAATGCTAAATAACTAAATACTCTTGTTACAGGGCGTGTCAAGTGTGCACTCCTAACGCAACTAACGTAGTCTGGTCTCATTGTCAATGCGTGTTAGCTGATGGCGTCGAGCGCGGTATCCTCTCAGCAAATCGTATGATCCCTGGACCGTCGATTCAAGTTTGTGAAAATGACAAAGTAGTCGTCGATGTGGAGAACCATATGGAGGGTATGGAAGTAACCATCCATTGGCACGGAATTTGGCAGCGAGGATCTCAATACTATGACGGTGTACCGTTTGTGACGCAGTGTCCTATCCAGCAAGGAAACACATTCAGGTTGATAATTTCAAAATTAATATTCCACATTACTTTACAGATTGATTAACAACAGTACTTTTTGTGATTTAATGAGATTAAATTTCAAATTAGAAAAAATTAACAAGGAAGAAATATCCTCTTCAGCTATGGTGATAATATTTTACTCTCAGAAAGTAATTCCTAGCAATAACAGTAAAAACTTATTTTTTAAGTGGTATGGTTATGGTTTAGGGCTCAATCATAATACATTTCTTGAACTTAATATGGATTATGAAACGTAATTTTATATCCTAATAACTTTTTGTAATGCATTAAATAAAAGCGAGTATACAAACTGAATATGTTTTTAATCCTGAATCCAAGCATTTTGGAAGAAATCTTAATAGAAACCTATTTTTTTAAATCCATTTGGCATTGTAATACAAATATGTAATTATATTTCAGATATCAATGGCAAGGTAATGCTGGAACTCATTTCTGGCACGCTCACACCGGTCTCCAGAAACTAGATGGATTATACGGAAGCATCGTGGTTCGTCAACCCCCATCTAAAGACCCTAACAGCCATCTTTACGATTATGATTTGACTACACATATCATGTTACTCAGTGATTGGCTGCATGAAGACGCTGCTGAGAGGTATCCTGGTCGTCTTGCTGTTAACACAGGCCAAGATCCTGAAAATGTTTTAATTAACGGCAAAGGTCAATTCAGAGACCCGAACACCGGTTTCATGACTAACACTCCACTCGAGGTGTTCACAATTACCCCCGGAAGGAGATACAGGTTCAGAATGATTAACGCTTTCGCCTCCGTTTGCCCCGCACAGGTCACATTCGAAGGCCACAATTTAACCGTAATAGCAACTGACGGTGAGCCAGTACAGCCTGTTCAAGTAAATACCATCATTTCGTTCTCAGGTGAGAAACATAATTAAGGTGTATAAAGAGTTTTGTAGAAGCTATTAATTATTATTATCCAAGCGATTATGTATACTTATATAAAATGCTTATAGTAAACTACGTAAACATTGTTACCTTAATTAACATCGCTATTACAAGTTATCGGCGTTCGTTTTTTTCATATTGTTAATTAAACAGAAACTTGTTATTCAACCAATAATCGTGATAATCCGGCGCAACTTGAAGACACGCCTTTTTGTTATGTTGTAATAACGTATGCGCTTAAGTAGTGCACCCACTGAAGCGAAGTCAGAGATTGTATAATACTGCACATACTTCCTCCTTGAAGCATTAATTATTTTGTAGTTGTCGGTCTTAATAAGTTTAATATTGTATTTTTATAGGCGAACGATACGATTTTGTTATCGAAGCGAATAATATCCCTGGAGCCTACTGGATTCAGGTGCGAGGCCTCGGAGAATGTGGAATTAAACGTACACAGCAATTAGGTATCCTCAGATACGCGAGAGGCCCTTACCAGCCATCCTCTGCATCACCTACTTACGATGTAGGCATTCCCCAGGGAGTGGTAAGTCATATTCCGTTGCAACCAACAGAATAAATATTGTAAATTATAAATAACTATGAGTCATTAATGTAAATATTTGATTCACTTCGTAAATACAAATATAGAGTCTGGTTGATGAGTGAAATTTTCGAGGCATACGTTGTTGTAAATTCTTTTAGAACGTATAGCTGTCGTGAGACTAAGGGACGCGATTATTAAACGGCGGATATTGCACAGTGGATTCTTGGTTCCGACACGACAACCTCAATAAAGTTTATCTGAACAACAAACTAAGAACTCGGTTGCTCAAGTTTAAATGCTGTTATCGGTTCTCCGTGAAATGGTTTTCTCAACAGCGGATAAATTAGATTTCAATAAAATTATAAGTTTTCATGAATTAATTGCACTTGTACAGCTACTTAACTATCGGTTTTAGTCGATTTTGTAAATATAAAATACCAATTTATTATTTCAAGTTTGTACAAGTATGTTAATAGATAGCCGGTTTTTTTTTAGTTTAACTGTTGATTGGTTACAATTGTCATGCACGACTTTGAATATATAGAGGTGTGTGATTGCACTTCATTGAATGAAGAATGTTCGTAGTTAGTTAATTATAATGTACATTAGAAACCGTAGTTTATGTAGTATTGTAAATTATGCACGTATTATTAGTAATTGCACGTACCTTTGTTCCTACTAACTATTCAGGTGATGAACCCTTTGGACGCCGTGTGTAATGTATCCAGGAATGACGCTATTTGTGTCAGTCAGCTGAAAAATGCCAGGCACATTGATCCAGCCATCCTTCAAGAGAGGCCTGATGTTAAAATCTTCTTACCGTTCCGTTTCTTTGTCTACACACCAGATATGCTTTTCCAGCCAAACACATACAACAGATACTTGGGTAAATTTATTATATTATTTTATTACCCATCGCTTCTTAATCTTAACATTGTTTTCTATACTTTTCGTATTTTTAAGGATTCATAGTTTGACTATTATTTTATTTTACATTATTGCGAGTTTATCAGTAAAATTGTTGTAACTTCTTACACAAAAAGTGCCATTAAAGGAAGGTTAAGTTGCGCGTTGTATTCATATATTGCATGAAGATTTACATTAAAATAATGCTTCAACAGTTGCTCCTGGTGGAACACACGTAATCAGTTTGATAGATGAAATTTCATATATGGCACCACCAGCCCCTCTTATCAGTCAATATGATGACATCAACCCAGACCAATTTTGCAATGGTGATAACAGGCCAGCGAATTGTGGACAAAATTGCATGTGCACCCATAAAGTCGACATTCCTTTAAACGCTGTAGTGGAAATAGTATTGGTAGACGAAGGTATGTAAATAACTCGTATATATTATGATTCTTATTAAAAGTATTCCTTATCCTAATATTCAGCCTTATAAGAATGATTTAAAGTTATATTATTAAAGAAGATTTCTTCTTTCATAGTTTCTATTCCTATTAAAGTTTTAGATTAATTATTCATGATTACAAAACGGATGATGATAATTAGCGATTGTGCATTTCACTTTCCAGTACAAATCACCAACTTATCTCATCCGTTCCACTTGCACGGATACGCTTACAACGTGATTGGTATCGGCCGGTCACCCGACCAGAACGTTAAGAAAATTAACTTGAAGCACGCTTTGGACCTAGACAGAAGAGGTTTGCTGGAACGTCATCTTAAACAAGGCGATTTACCCCCAGCGAAGGACACTATTGCTGTTCCAAACAATGGCTACGTTATTTTGCGTTTCAGAGCTAATAACCCCGGCTTCTGGCTTCTCCATTGTCACTTCTTGTTCCACATCGTTATAGGCATGAACGTTGTCCTCCAAGTCGGCACCCAAGCTGATCTTCCTCCCATTCCTCCCAACTTCCCCACATGCGGAGACCATCTCCCTCCCATAGGACTTAACTAAACGGTTCCTAAGACACAACCCAGTTTACTTGTGTGCTGATTTAAGTACATCACAGTTGATTTAATAATGTTAACTAAGTGTAAATTTATGTTTGTTTTGTGTGATGTGTCCGGCGGATTCGAAGTGCTCGATTCTGCTTTTATGTGTCTATTTTATATTAGAATGATTCAACGGGAGTAATGATGGTTTGTGAATTTATTTAAACAGTTATGTACTGTTTCTTTTGTCTCTTACAAGTTGATTTCAATTATTATGCCATATTCGGTGATATTTTCTTTTACTTTAATCATAATATCGCCTAAGATATGTCTTTTGAGGCTGGTAAATCAACAACGTTTACGTCTTTAGTGTTATACTTTTAACGTGGTTTTGATTTGTTTTAACTGTAACTAACAACTTGCCATTATAATATTTCACCAATTATATTTATTACTTGTATATATTTAAAAAAATACTTCAAAAATATAAACTGGTTTATAAGCAATTTCCAATCCAATCAAAGGTACTCATATGGATATTTTACCAAAATTGTAAATAACCGAAACATTGTAAATAAATATACTTACCGTAAGAATAGTTTGAAAGTCTTTAACACATCCGATGAACAAGAAAGACTGTATATAACTACTATATTTTATATTACTAAAGTAAATTTGCAGAGTTACCGTAGTATTAACAAAATTATATTTAGAACCGGGACCTCCAGTAGTCCATCTCGTGCCAACGTAAAAGTGGAAAAATCTGTTATCAAATATCTTAGCGGACCCTAGTCGACCGAAGATTTGATTAAAAAACACTAACAACGAATGTCTGTACAGCATATTTTGTACCACAACATGATGCTGACTAAAATAAAAATATCTATTATTAATATTATTACTGAAGGTGTATATTTTTATACTCTTAAATAAAATTTATGAAAAATACGTGTCTATTTATTGCTCCACTGTAAATTCACCAAGCAAATTAAAATTAGAAATGATTGTATATAATAGAATGTACATAGATATATTTTATTTGAAGCACAAAGGTATGTATTGTAAGTTTTAGCTTGATATAGTATTTGGTTGGAGATATTGAATGGGGAAGGCCAGTAATGGATAGAACAGCGAACGGCACAAATATATTAAGGTTGTATATTTTTATACCTTCTAAAATAACTAATTTAATTATGTTGCTTTATCCTTTATAAATAAATATATAAAATGTAAATGCTTTTGATAATGTATTAAATGTACTTATTTATAGAATATATTACAGATTATTATTTATTTATCAGGTTATGAATCCGCTGGATGCAAAGTGCCACATAAAGAGAAACGACGCGGTTTGCGTTAGTAATTTGAAATCTGCCAGAGCTATAGATGAAGCTATTTTACAAGAAAGACCCGATGTGAAGATATTCTTGCCGTTCCGGTTCCATTTTTATAAGCCGAAAGATCTGTTTAGAGAAAATTCATACAACAATTTTTTAGGTATGTATTATATATTGCTATATGATATTCTAACTTAGCCGATGCCTGCATCTTCCCTGTTTTGAAAATGGTTTGCCTATTTACTTGGCTTATTCATCTTGAGACGTCTTTCGTTTTAATTGTATGAGTAGTTCTCAATCTATCTTAGTAATCCTCTTATCTATTGTAAATCATTAGTGTCAAGATTTGCATTACCGCTTAATTACATTTAGTGTATATAAACACTGAAAATGTCTCAGTTTATCCGCAAAAGCCTTGTAAGAATCGCTTCATCACTTTTGTAAACATTGGCTTTTACAGACAACTTTTATTTGCATTTATAGATAACCACAATCTCACCTGTGGTATGTAACGATAAATGTAATCAAAAGATGTCATTGACTCTCAATTATACCTGCCGAAAAAATGCCATATTTTATGCCTTATAACTGAACCGTAGTCTTTGATTTAACGCTGTGGTTTATTGCGATGTTACCTACCACTGAAAATTCAACAATCATTGTGTGAATTTTTACTACTATACCTTCCTAACTCTTTCATCTCAAATATATTGTAAGTTTGGAATTCATTTTTTAAAATTTAACAAAATCTTAATTGCAGTGGCCCCGGGCGGTGATCACGTTCTCAGCTTAGTCGACGAAATATCTTACAGTGCTCCACCAGCCCCACCTCTATCGCAGATGCACGAGCTCTCTCCAGAACTTTTCTGTAATGGAGATAACAGGCCTCCAAACTGCCCTGTCGACTGTCGCTGCACGCACATGATAGATGTACCGCTTAATTCTATTGTGGAAATCGTACTGGTTGATGAAGGTAATAAAAAGACACTGTTACATTAATGAAAAACAAAAGTAAACGCCAATTTATTTCAATTTAAGACCATACTTGAAAACCTTTTCAAATTGCCACCAATTTTCTATACAGTAACG
Source organism: Antheraea mylitta (assembly GCA_014332785.1). Classification (NCBI taxonomy): domain Eukaryota; kingdom Metazoa; phylum Arthropoda; class Insecta; order Lepidoptera; family Saturniidae; genus Antheraea; species Antheraea mylitta. The sequence goes on from JACEII010000003.1 coordinate 7,053,261, forward strand.
TTGCTCACCATACGATATATGTGCAAAATAACTTGAAGGATCGAATGAAGAATGTTAATATAAGATAAAGTAAATTAGGTTAAACTTAGATTACGTTTTGTAACGTAACTAAAGATATGCAGTAGGTTTATAAGTACGTGGTGGGTGTTCATAGCAAAAAGTGCTTATGGAATGCAACTCAGAACAATAAAAAGAGTACTACGATGTAAAATTACTCGGCTATAACTTCGAAGAAAAAATAACACTCTAGGCATAGCTGAGAAAAATTTTAGACGAACAAGACTAGAATTGACGTATCAATATGTATTGATGATATAAAAACTATTAATATATTTTAGGCTAATCAATTTTATGTTTTGAAGTAAGGCTATAATCAACATACGAAGTTACAAAATAATTCACAATTATTAGCGATTGAAAGAGATGCAAAAATTAATGGATATTTAACAATTTACAGTGCAATCGCCAAATCTTTCACATCCGTTCCATCTACACGGCACCTCATACAACGTTATCGGTATGGGTCGATCACCAGATAAGAATATCAAGAAAATCAACCTCAAGCACACATTAGACTTAGATAGAAAAGGTTTACTAAACAGACAATATAACTTACCTCCATTCAAAGATACGCTCGCTGTTCCTAACAACGGATATGTTGTTCTAAGGCTAAAAGCAGATAATCCAGGTATAAAAAGTTTCTCTTCACTCTTCTCACTTATTTTTAAGCTTCTTGTCTATACAGAGCCTTTGCCAAGATAACTGTTGATAGATATTTATTTCTTGAAGGTACTTACAAAAAGTCGTGGTTTACCCCGGGATTTACCAACGAATTTTTCGAAATTCGCATACATTTACTAATTTAAATTGGTAACACTATCGTCTGACGGTGAAAGAAAATATCGTGAGTAAACCTGAACCTGAAAGGTGTTCTCGTAGTACTACTGTATGTGGGAAAAATATAGAACTGTGGATTTCTCAGAGTTTGAAATCACCAATACGTCGTGGGCTGACGTGGTGATTACGCCCATACCTTCCTTCGGGAAGAAGCCTATGGCCCTGCAGTGGGTCTGTTACAGGCTGGTGATGATGATAGTTTTACTTACATCACATGAACTTCGGAACTTACATAAGAAATGTAATAAATAATTCTAGCAGTTATGTTGCGATTAGGCACGAGCTCAGAAGAAATACTACAAACGAATCCCTAAAAGAAAAAAAGTATCATAATCTCCTATTGTCAAATTTAGTATGTAATGTAGTCAAAGATGTTAAAACGCTAAGCCTAAAAAATACGTACTATTTATTATTGTATTATCCACTAATTATTCTAAATTATTTTCTAATAAATATAATGATAAGAAATTTGCCGTTTGTGCTCTTATCCCTTAAAAACTAGATGCTAGATACATATCAACCAAATTTTTTTTAGTTTTACTTCTTATACTCAGTTCACGCTTAGTCCAAATATAAAAATATCATCATACTGTCATTTCATGCAAAGTTACTAGAGTTTTAATAGAGTTTTTTTTAACCTCATTGCGTTCAGTGATGTATGCTTACTTACCATGGAAAAGTGAGGCTAGCGATTAGGTGCTTATATGTTTTCCTCTACACATCAAATATATCGTAAAGATAATAAACGTCATGAGTATGAGCGAGTATGAAATAAATCCAAATTCTCTCTTTTATTACAGGATACTGGCTCTTCCACTGCCACTTCATATATCACATAGTCATTGGCATGAATCTGATTTTACACATAGGCACGCAAGGAGATCTCCCGCCTGTTCCACCGAATTTCCCTCGATGTGGAGATCATTTACCATCTATATCACCACCGTTTTACCCGATACATTGATAGTATCGAGTACTAACACAAACGACCTTGAAACTTTGGATATACATAAATAAACTCACGTGTATCTCGAACGAATACCACGAACTAGTCGAGATTCTAACAGCGATCAATTAGAACGCGATACAATCATCCGTGGAACTGCAGAACCATGTGACTGTACATAGGATAGGTACATCAATTAAACTAGTTCATAAACAAGGATCGATGAAACGAATGCTACCATCACTTAATGCCATAATTCTTTATTCAGTTGTTTAATACAACGTAAGAATAAAAACAGATAGATCTGTTGATGTTGTAAATAATTTTATTTTAAGGTGCTCTCTTACAATTTAATAACCATCTTACGTAAATATTATATTACCAAAGTAATTTTAATGAATTTACCAAATATTTGTGGTGTCAACGATTTCCAGAAATCTTCATATAAAAATTCTATTCCGTTAATGACATCAGTAAAATTATATAGATAAATTTTATTGTTACTCGTTTTATAGATTTGTAAATAAAATTAGATTTAATTATTCAGTTTAATCTGCTATAGTACTAAGTAGATTTTATGTTAACAATTTTATACGACTATTAATGGGTTAAGTGCAAATATAAGTAAATGAAATCGCTTGAAAATGTATTGTTTATTGTTTTGTTATTAGTTAATATTTGTTTTTTTATATGATATGAGAATATCAAGTATTAGGTATGTAATTATATAAAATTTGCATTTTCTTTGTCTTTTGTTTCAAATTTTAGTATTATTCTTAATAAACGTAAATCTCTTTTTAAACTGAAGAATCAGGGTTTAATGAGACTTAAGGCCGTAATAATTTCGTTACGGTACTTGATTTTTACAACGTTGGTTCCAGCTGTATGTACAATTTTATTCGAAGTTATATTCTTTACGCATGTTATTATTGTTTATTATTAGAGGTCATATTTCATTCCCATTTTAATATCTCTGTGTAGAAATTATTTGAGAGCAGGAATTTGCAAATAAATAATCTTGTATTTATTAAGTTTCAAATTACTTGTCGAATGATGCATGTAATTTTTATACCCAGTGTGAAACGTAATTTATAGGAATTTTGATGACAGAGATAGCTCAGCTCTAAGCGATTTATTTATGTGTTTAGATTATTATTTTGTTTTAAAATGTATTCCTGTGATGGGTTCGGGATATCGATTGTCCCTTACTCATATTTTTATTTGTGTGTATTACTATTATAATCGTTCAACCGTTCGTAAAACCTTGTAGTAAATTTAAGATATATAAAAACCTAGATAAAATAGTAGTCATCCTACATGAAAAATAAAATGAATTGTTAATACTATGTTTTGTTTTTTTTTTTTAACTTTGTATCAGAAGCGAGTGGTTATTTTTCCTATTGCTGAAAAACCAATTTTAGTTACTCTACCCATGTTACCCAATATTATTACTTATTGTTATTGCATACTGATTTACCAATTTTTTTTTTATTTATACAACACATGGTTTTGCTCTTGTTTACTATATATACTTCACTTATTCCTCTGGATTTGGAGATTATTTGTTTTGTGTGACAAATAATAAAAATAGCGCAAAAACTAGGCGACCCCAGAAGTCCAAAGAATCGTCAAAACCGTTCAAGTCGTTTAGACGCAGAAGAGATATAGACAGAAACACACAGGAAAACATAAAAATAATAAATCTAAAAAATATTTAACATAATGTGTTGTTAAAACTAAATTAAACTATGAAATATTTCTCGTTGCATATAGATAAATACTTTAATTATAGACATATAATAGGTTTTACTAGAATATTCTGGGAATTATGTTCTCTATCTTCTCTAATAAATAAAGTATGACAGTTGATTAAGCATAGGTCTATTTTTTAGCCTTGCCCCAATATTATAATAACCCGTACGCTTCGTAAATACTTGTTATCAATTCATTGAACGTTAAATCACTTCTGCAGCAAATACTCGTCAGATCTACTCAATTTTTAATTTTTTTTTATTCCTAGTAATACCTTAGAAACAAAAAAAATATCATATAACTTTTGTTTTTTTTTATTGTACCACGACAAAATGTCTGCACTATGCCTGATGGTAAGCACAGTGCAATCCAAAAATAATAGCGACCACCGATTGACACACTATTTATCGCCGGTCGCCACTATCATGCCGGCCTGTAAAAAGCTGGATATGCACAGGCTGATCCCGAAACGCGACCCGCAAAAGCGAATCACTATTACGGGCTTTTTCGTCATATACATGGTGGTTGCGACCCAGTCAGGCTGTAAAACCCTACCACTCCGCTTTCGCCATTGCCTCGTTCGTTATTCAGCAGGGTGCACCAGTGCAGGTGAGGTTGGCTTGGGTGTCTCAAGTCTTATGATGTTATTTGACACCCCTTAAACCCCAAACATACTAGAGTCCTACATACATATATTTTAAAATGATAAAATAGCTTACAAGCACATGGAGTATGTTATGTTAACCGTCCACTGAAGACTATAGAGGTTCTGGAATAGAAAGTCATGAAATAACAGGATGTTACTCCCGAGACTAGAATTTAGATTAATGTTTTGTGTGACACTTTGTGATAACTATACGTGTAGCAATAATGTCATCATAGTCAAACGTCATGGACTAAGAACCCGTAGCTGCCAGACCTTCATTATTTTATAAAGTTAAAGCTTAAAGTTTTTCAGCGTATCTATGCCCCTAACACAGGTAGGAACGATGGCTTACTGTGAAGTTTAGATCATAACAAGTGGCAAGTAACAAAGGTGTGTAATATATCAGCCTACTTTCGTTAAATTATGAAACTCAATCTTATATCTTCTTCTGGACACTACTAGAGAACGATCTTTTGTAGTGTCAGACAATTAGTTTCGTAGCAAAGCCTCGCCAGCCACACTTACATGTCAATGAATATCAGTGATTGTACTTACGTTTTAGTATAAAAGCTAATGTTATATATGTTATTTGTGAAATAAAATTACGTTTTCTTAGTTGCCAGTTTTGATTGTTCTAACACTGATCCACACTAATTTAAATGTGAGAGCGAGTGGGAAAAGTCATCCGTAGGTGCGAGGGAAACAGTGATAGATCTTTCGCGCTCTTTACTGAGCACCTCTCGGTACAATCAGTATTTATTGTGTTATTACAGGTATATTATAATAGAAAAATTTAAAATAAACCTTATTATCCGTAACAAATGATTTTTTGGTATTTAGTTGGATTTTTGGATTTATGTTTATTTCATATCATGTATCCACAAAATAAATTAAATGTATTTGTGGCAATTGCATATGAAATAAGAAAATATAGTTTTATATGGATTTTGTTTAATAGTATTATTCATTTTCATAAATGTAGCAAAAAACAACTCGCAAAATGTTCTAAACCAGATTATTGTTAGCAGTACAAATATTTCATTTCCTTCGTAAACTAAACTAATAAATAATACCACAATTATACTAAAAATATATTAATAACGTTATTATGGTTGTAAGTTATTAAAAAAGGGTTTATGAACATAATATTACCTATCTTGCTATATTATACCTAAAAAATTGCGTCAAATTCACATATGTAGCTAAAATATTAAGGATGAAAATGGACAAAACATTAAGTTGCAAATCTACTAAGAAACTCTGGTTAATAAATTATCCAAAAAAATGTTTAGCACACCTACATACCTCTGCACCGATGTTATATCTTTAACGTCATCGAATAACACCGCCCAAACGTTATTATAAACAAATACCATGAACTCTGTGAACTTACTGATCTTTTTATTTTCGTGTTCTTTATCTGCAGGTAATGTAATAAATTAATTGATTAACTATTGACTTTTTTTTAATGCTCTCTTGGTGTTATTACACAAAAGTTAAATACGTATTGAATACTTGCTTTAAAAAGGTTACGTTTTATATGCACCGC
>JACEII010000003.1:7064050-7131526 GCA_014332785.1 Antheraea mylitta
CACTATATTATTTAATTATTGATATCCGGAAAGTAACGCCTTTATCATAAACGCTAGGAATTAGATAAATAAAATATGACATATATTGTTGAAGAGGATTTTATATACATTTTCCCTGTAACATCAAATAGTCCTGATTATTATTTTTGAAATTACATCAAATCTAACTTTCCGAATACGTTCTATTAATCTTAAACTGATCACTTACTTATGGATGGATAGTGAAACTAAAATAGATACGTTTAAAAAGGATAAGATAATAAACCTTTATAATTCAATTCCCTTCAACCTCAATCTCTTGTCCTAATTTCATATTACGTATTTACACTTGTAAGCTAATATCAGGCAGATCACGCTCTGTTAGTCTTTGCCGGGCATTGACTTCAATTACTTAATTGATGACTGTTCACGTCCTTGATTATAATAATATTTCCATACATATACAATGATTACAAACTAATCTTATTCTTCAGTGTGTAAACCCCACCTTTTGCATAAACCAAATATGTATGACGTATAGTTTTTAGGCTTAAATACAAACCCAAATATCAGTGCCCAAAGAGAAAGACTTTAACAGAATAATTTAGAAAAGTACCACATTATAATTAGAATATCATAACTATTACTTAAACAATCTATAAGTCATTCAATCAATTCATAGCTAAATTGATCGGATAAATTAAAGAGTTACCAACAATCAACTGAAATTCAGAATCCTATCTCTATTAAATGTTTATTTTTGATAGGAGCAATATGCTCACTAAAATTAACTAAAGATTGTTGTGTGAATACATTTCAGTGTATGCAAATAAATTAGATATACCGCAAAGTAAAGTTGTTGGAGGTCATGAAGCCAAGGCTCATAGCCACCCGTATTTGATATCTCTGCAGACCAGATTGCTGTGGATAAGAATGCACATCTGTGGTGGTGCACTTCTCAACGAGAACTGGGTAAGTCATTAGAAACTTTTGTAGGTGGTAGAGTCACGCTGATGCTATAACTGGTTTCAGCATGAATGGATCGGCTCACCCGGTGTTGCTGGTGTCTATGGACGGTGGTGATCACTTAACATCAAGTGACCCACCAGTTCGTTTGCCTCCTATGATATAAAAGTAACACACACATTTCGCCATTCTTTTTGGCAGCTTTGAGTATAGCTCGGATTTCGCATAATACAGTCAAAGTTTGACACAAAACGAAGTTTAAATATTACTATACGAATGTATAATTGGCATTTATTTTTCCTTTAAGCTGTCACATATATACACTACGTATATTACCTACATTTGTATTCTTTGCATCTATTTCAGTGCAATTAAGGAGATTTTTTTTATATCATAGAAGCCAAAGGAACAGGTGAAACACCTGATGTTAAGTGATCACCACCGTCCATAGACACTTGCAACACCAGAGGAATCGTAAGTACGTTACCAGTGTTACCTTTGTGTTGGGAGAGGGGGCAGGAGAAGGAAGGCAAGAGGAGAGGAGGAAGGTGAGAAGAGGTGGGCCTCTGGCGCTCTCACTAACCGAAAGAAACGCAACTTTACAGCACTGTTACTTCAAGTCGGTTTTCTGTGGGTTGGGTTGTAGTACCCCGAGCGAACCGATCCATTCATGCTGAAATCAGTAATAGCTTCAACGTGGCTCTACCACCTACAAAGGCCTACATTGGCAAGGACTTTTTTATATTATCAGACACCAAAAATCTTACTAAAAGTCGTTATGCGTAATACTTTCGCGTAGTAGCACATTTTTCATCTTTATTGTTATTCTAAACAAACTTTTAACTATTATCAACTAATTATACCTCAAGGTAAAGGATGTCTCTTCTGGAGATTACTTTATACTTAATATAATTAATTATTAGGGAAAACGTAAGCACTTTCGCAAATATGTGTAGTGTCTCAGAATGACTCAATGGATGTATAGAGATAAGTTGTATAACTGACTATTCGGAATGATCATAAGTGATAGTACCGTAGTACCGTCAGATATTATTATCTGACGGTAATAAAAATGTAACTCTAATGTCGAATGTTTCAAAATAGTTATTTTTCTTCTCAGGGCTTCTGCTGCGTGTTAGTGTTAGCCTAAAGTATTCCACGCGAATGAAGACGCGGACAGAAGCTAGTACAAAAATAAAATGATTTAGGTCTGCCTTTGTGCGCGCATCACGCAAAGACTATTGCATAGATAAATATAATTTTATATTTTATTTTACGTATTAGACACTTGGTCGTTATTTAAAAAAACATAACACGATGTCTTCAGTTTATCTAAATTTATTACAATTTTAAGAAATTACGCGTGGTTTTTGTGCGTTTAGGCAGAAAAGGGAACGAACGATAAGATTGTTTATAATTCTTTCAGTTTTTTTATATTTTTCTACAGCAGATATTACATATATTGCGACGCTATTTATTTCATAAACCAATTAATTTCAGGTTCTCTCTGCTGGACATTGCATATCGGAATCATGGTTTATTAGATGGCTACCTCTAGACGCAATTGCAGGAGCACACGATGTTGATTATTTTGATCGATATGTACAAATTTCTACAATCGACAAAAGAATAGTACATCCAAAATACTCAGGGTATTATTAACTTCAAATAAAATTATTTCATAACAATTAACTTTGCAGTGAAGTAGACTGTGTATACGTGATTTCGTAAATCATGAAATCTGAAGGTGCTTGAACAGTAGATTAAAATGCTGACAGCTTATTGGTAGTATGTTTGTACTCTGCGTTGATTAATATAGATTCCAATCCTATAATGAACCGAAGATTTCGATGAAGGACGCCATAACATGGTTTTAGGGCTAGTTCTAATGCATGCAACTAGCTACTACATACATTTGTCCAACGAAGTTACCATTTTAGACTACGTCTTCATTTAACGTTAGGTGAGGTTATGGCCAAACCTATGGAATATTAAAAAACATACTTAGAAAGCTTTAATGTTTTTAGAGGAATTGGACCACACGATATGGCAATGCTTAAAACAAGAACACCATTTACATTAACAAAACAAGTGCAACCAATTCATTTGCCGGTAGACTATGATTTGCATGAACAGCCTCTAACAATAGCTGGATGGGGCGCACTAAGAACTACAAGATTCATACCAGATCTACCAAGTAAATTACAAGAAGTTGAAGTGACATATATACCGTTCACTGGTAAGGATTGGATTTTTCTTGTATAATTCTCCATATATAAGATAATTATTTAATTATAATATGATATGTATAGAGATTTGTGTGAACATATACTATATAATCCATTAATTATATAAATATACTAGCTAAAATGACTAAAGACAACAACAAGAAAGGGCACAGGTCAATTAAGTCCAAATAATAAGTAACCTAATACCATCTATGAAAGATTCCCCATACAGCTCCAAATAGCAAATTCCAAATAGCAGGAAGATAATTAGGCATTTCTGTTATGGTCTAATCTCACAAGATACAAAGTTTTCTAGAGATCGACCAATTAATTTGCAACCATCATATTTAATAGAAATTAAGGATATCGTGTATAGTAAATAACCGCTGTAAATACAAATATATTAATGAGAGTTTGGACAATATTTATTTCGCAATTTAAATAATCGTGCATTACTTCTTTCCAGAATGTTATGAAGCTATTGAAGATATTAAAGAAGTTGATGAAAAAAATGAATTAGATAAAGACGCTCACTTATGTACTGGACCTCTTACTGGTGGCGTTGCAGCTTGTAGTGGAGACTCTGGTGGGCCACTTATACAATACGTCTCTAATAATATAGAAGAGATCCAACATAAAGAAAAACCAAATAAAGATGTTGACTTTAAAAGGGATTCTAGCGATTATGTTGTTGATATAGCACCGAATTACATGTTAAAGAACAAAGATGAAAATAACAAGTATCCCGTTGTTGTTGGTGTTGTATCGTGGGGAATATCTCCTTGTGGAGAAAAAGGAGCTCCTACTGTTTATACAAATGTTTCACAATATTTAGATTTTATTTATAATCATATTAATGAATGAGGAATAAAAATAATTATCATGTTTTAATAGTTTATTCTTTTTATGTCAATAAATTAAGTTCTTTTTATAACTAAAGTTATTTATAAAATATGTAAGTAGTATTTTATTTCTTATCAATTTGTTTAGATAGGATTTTTTTTTTATCAAACACTCATGAACACACGAAATATCATAATAATGTCTTTGGATTTATACCAAGCAAATAGAATTATTAATTACATCACATTAAACTTCATATCAGGCCATAAATGTTAACGTTAGTTCAAAAGCACATCTGGTGGCCTATAATTACCGCATTTAGGTAATGTATCTGTATTAATTTTTGGTAATATCTGAGGAACATTTATTATAACTGCTGTTGGTAATGATGAGAGACCACATGATCTGCACTCCAACATCCAACTGCCGCCACGATCAGGTCGTATTCTGACTATTGTAAAACCTTTATTCGGAACGTTGATAGTGTCTTTTATAGGTGGATTCTGAAGATTCCTAAAAGAAAAACATTGATTATTTTAAATTAATAGTTTTCAAAGTTAATATATCTCATATAGTACAAGTATGTATAAGTAAGATGATAGAAGTCGGTGGTTGTGTGCGCATCATTGGTTTGTAGGTGGTAGACCTAAACTGAAGCTATTACTGGCTTCAGCATGAATGGGTCAGCTCGCCCGGGCTAGTACCACCCTCTCACAGAAAACCGACGTGAAGTAACAGTGCTTGCATTGTTGCGTTTCGTTCGGTCAGTGAGAGAGCCGGAGACCCACCTACCCTCCCCTTCCCCTTCCTCCTTCCCTTCCTGTCCCCCGCTCTCCTCCCAAACACAGGCTGGCAACGCACTTGTGACCCCCTGATGTTGCAAGTGTCTATGGACGGTGGTGATCACCTAACATCAGGTGACCCATGTGTTCGTTTGCCTCCTATGACATAAAAAAAAATGCAAGCCAGTGGGATACATATCATTACTATCTTTTTCTTACTGAATAAGTACCAGCTAATCATGAATATATGCCAGCTGGTCATGCAATGCGCTGAACTATCAAGCATGTTATTATATACGATTCAGTCGAAAGTAATTGCCAAGTCTAACTACCCGCCAAAAATGAATCTCCTCGGAGAACAACTTACCTAATAATTTTCCCTTCTTTATCCAATCGCATAAAGTTACTTCTATTGATGGGTTTATTATTAGGATCTTCCCAAGTCGCTACGACTTGCATGTTAAAACCGTGCATATGAAAAGTATATGATTCGTCACTCCCAAAGCCTGTATATAAGAATTAATATCAAAGTAATGATTATCCGTGTCTAAACAATTATTTTTCTATAATTAGTATCCAGTTAGAAAAACTTATTGAAATCGATTTCACATTGGTTTTAAATATTATTACCATCTATACGAAAAAGTAGTTATAGAACTTCTAAAAATATATCATTCTCACCTTCATTCACCAAAGCCAGTTCTAACGTTTCACCTTCATTCGTATTCAGTATTTGCACGCACTGAATTTCTCTATATTTATTTTCCTTCTCAACATTACATATCATATCAAGGCGCACATCATTTGGCTTAAGTAAAATTGGCGCATTGGGATAAAGGAAGCTTTTACCGTTTATTTGGACATTACCCTTTTCATTAAGAACTGAAAAGTAAAATTATAAAAATCCTTTTGCGAAATGAATTGTATACTATTATCTATAATTAAAGGTATTTCATTGGTTGCACTGCTGCCGTAAATTATTAGTATAGTAAATTTTCAGGTGACAAAAAATAAGAAATGCTTAAAATAGACAAAAGTAATAGTAATAATAATGCCAAACCACCAGATAAGACCAGATAAGAGTTCCTAAGGGTCCAAATGCCTTTTCCAAGGGAATGTACGTGAATAATTACTAAGCCACAACTCACGACGTTTCGGCAATTTCAAGTCCTGGGAAATACACAGTTCTATATGTGTCACACATACGATGCTACTACAAGAATACTTCTCCGGTTGAGATTTCCTCACAATGTTTCCTTAACTAGCAACTGATACTGTTACCAATTTAAATTAGTAAATGTATGCATTTGTTTTGTATGTATTTTGAAATTTGCTTTGGTACACTTCGTATTTCGAACCTGTGAATTCTTAATAGTCATTTCACCAATCAAACCATTCATGTATTAGGGCATTCTACTAAAGGTATCGCAGTATAACTGTAACCATTCAATGCGGATTTTCCATAGACGCTTCTAGGTTACTTATTACCCTTTACAATTTTGTTCAATGCCCAACGAAGTGAGCGAGAATCAACTAACAAGTATATAAAACCAACACGCTCCCAGATTTAAACTGATAAGAGTTTTTGTAAAATACTCACACAGAGAAGCTGGAAAGAACGGTTTCTTTGGAATAGCATCACTGACATATCTAAAATCGTTTTCGCTATCCTTTACATTTACCACATTTCTGTCAATCGACAAATATACAGATCTAATATTGGATAAATTTGTTACATCGTGTATGTACTCTAGCATTTGGCCATTCACGACGTCGGTACCCACGTTATTATATTGCCAGACTTCATTCTGAAAAGAGAAAGTGATTAAAGAGCCGTTCTGCTGCTACAACATTTATGTTTATTTAACTTCTTTATTCAATTCATTCTTTATTTAATCTGTTTAACACAGTTCAGTTATTTGCATAAGTGAAGTGAATGAAATATAATACAACAGACCATAAAGTCGGAGATGCCACAAAAAATCACACGATACTTATTATGTAAAATATGTTGTAATCTCTATTGAAATGCACTGACACTGGCAAAGGCTTCTGCTGAGTCAAAACAAGAAAAAGAAGAACTTTATGAACTTTTTTTTATTAATCCCCTATATACAGAGTGAGTATTCGTCGGGGTCGAGTAGGATATAAAACAACCAATCAATAACATCGCATCTGATTTTTATTCTACGATAACATAAAAAAGGGCTTCCCGTCTCGTTTAAAACTTTTATCTGTGCTTCAATACAACTTTAGTCTGAAATACCGAATTTAATACATATTAGTGCAACGTATTTTATTTAACAGTACTACTAACCAAAACAATCGTTAAATATAATGTGAAACAAACGCGTTAGTGGCTGCCATAAAGCGAGATCAAATGACAAACATCTAATCAAAAACAAGGACAAAATGGACATAGAGTTTCGACACGATCTTTTTCTGTCATATAGTTAGTCATTTTTATTTTTATTCATAATTTTATGTTACACGCCCCTATATATTTTAATATTGACACTATCTTGCATGAAATAGCTTAGTCATTACACACAGGTAAACGAGAAATAACAATACGAAACATGAATTCTAAGATATTATAGAAAGACGAGGACCACCGTCTTGTTTATTACAAGGCACTTTATAATAATTAGCTACTTAATAGTGGCAATAAGAATATAATACAATAATAATAGTCTACACATGTAAAATACATTAATAGGTTAAGTCTCAATTACCTGTTTGTGCAATAACATTGAAGTATAGTTGAACCCGGAATATATGAGCATAGCGTTTGCATTCAAACCAGCGCATGCGCCGTCGCCCCGCACTCTAATCCAGTACCCACCGCTCGGTTGAGACGCGCGTACAACCAAATCCATACGTTCACCTATGTCGCAATAAAGTTTATATTCCATTTATCCTTAAATCAACTTTACTGTATAAAAAGGCTTCGTAATCGCAAGTTTAAAACATGTACCATTTAGTGAAATAATGATAATGTTTTTCGCTGTATATGCTATACAAAAATCGTTTTGTTCAAACTTAAGTCGCTTTTTCACTTCAGTTTTACTCTTGTGAGCATGTGATTATAAGATCTTTTACTGTTTAAAAACTTTTTTGAGAAAATGTCGTATTTTCTTTTTTGCCTAGTTTAGTGCATTCTTAAATCAGTAAAAAAAAATGAAGTCAATGTTAAAGCATAATTATTTTTTTATGCGATTTATTTATTCTTACACTTACGAAAAGTGATTTTTTACAATTTCATAAAGAGAAAATGCACATGTTTCAGCATTTGTGAAGGTATATTATATCGATGAGTAATACACAAAATTGGTAATAAGATAGACATATTACCGTTATCTGCTAATGAACGACCTGTAGAAACATTCGTTCCCATCATGCGGGATAATAAATACATATTGTCTAGTTCTTGTGGTTTTATAATACATATTTATCTTTGATATTAACGTATTTAGATATCAACATATGTAATGAACGTCTTTACATATAAATTCCAACTTAACTGGCTCATCATGTGGCAAATTTAAAGAATTAATGCTTATGTCAATTATTTTTCTGTCTCTAACGATGTTACAGCTTAATTTATCTGAGGTGTGATAAATTTTATAGATTAATTAAAGTTTATCTCAACTATTTGTCTCTGTCGATGTTGTTATATACATTATTAAGCTTAATTAACAGGCGAAATTGGAGTTCCAATAAATACGAATGTGAACACACAATTTTTCTACGATGTTTATTTTTCAAGTTGTGGGCTTGTAAAACATCTTCGATGTTCGGATTTTTTGAAAGTAACTTTTTTATTTATCAAACTTACGATAAAATATTAAAAATAGCAATGTATATGGAAAACTTATTGTTTTCTCTAAAAATATTTGTCTACTAAAAAAATGTATTTGCAACCAGAAATAAACGTTTCTAAACTAAACTTCAACAATCGTAAAATATATAGGTATATCTTACAAGATCGTTCACTAAATAACTTTCCATTTATGTTATGTGAATACATATAAACTGACATTTTAAAAAATAAGTTATATTGGCAGTTGTAATAAAAAGTTTAACAACGTTAATAGTGCATCAAGAGAAAAAAACAATAGAAAGTGAAATTAAGTACAGAACCGGTTCCACGACGACCTTAAACTTAAAGACGGCAATCAGATAGCGTAAGCCTTTCTCCTCTCACTACACTAGTGAGAGCCTCAATAGTTAAAGAAATATATACTTTACTTTTACGTGACCACAGTTTAATTTTGTTTGAGTATATACAAAAATAGCTTAACGTATCATTTACATTACGTGTTATTTGAAAATATGACATTTATTAATTTGAAATACCATGAAACTGTTATAAGGATAAGAGATTTAATGTTTTGTTTATAATGGATAAGCTCAAAAAATACACAACTGATTTTAAAATTTCTTCCGTATAGGTGGAATAAAAAAGATAACGAATAAATCTATAAAGAAAGCTACATTATCAATGAGAAACATGTGCCGATTTTTATATTTAACACTAGTGAAACCGCAACATTGAAATACCGTTGCATATAATAAAACATTTTAACAATGCATTCATTAATATACTAGAAAACTTGAAATTATTAAGAATGTAGCTGATTCGTTTCAAAAAATAACAAATACAACATATAAGGAGGCATCTATTTGTGCGTATACACGTATTCTTTTTTTATGGGTCGGGTCGCCCGGGTTTCTAACGCCAACTCACAGAAAACCGACGCGACGTGAAGTAACAGTGCTTGCATTATTGCGTTTCATAATCGTGATAAACAGTGTTAAACGTTGAAATAATAACGTAGTCCAATAAAGCTGCAAAGACCTCACTTGGACAATAGCGAAGTTAGTTTGAAAAAAAAAAGTTGAAATAAACATAAATTGAAACCACGATAAAATCTGAAAAGAAAGTTATTTTCAAACGCAAACCAATATCTTAAAATGGTTAAAATATATTCTTTGATTTATTGCCAACATCATCCAAACAGCTTTGTGCTTGTAAATAATAAGCTAGCATAAATCAGAGTTTTACAACCTTTAATATCAAATATGGCCTAGAAAGTAGACACACTGCTATCATAAATATTTCGTAAAATATATTAATTTTATGACAGTTATCCTCAAACAAAAGCATTACAATAATGAAAAACTCATTTTCTTGACTTATAAACGCAAATGTTATTTGTTCCTTTAAGATTTTGTCGTTAACTACTCAAACTGTCGTCATGTAATTTTTATACATGTTGTCAGGGGTAGAGAAAGGGAATCAACTTATCCAGAAGTAGTAGGAAAATATTATTTTCTAAAATACGTCAAATCTACATTTACGCGTGCAATAATTTTAGGAGAAGGAAAGCGTAGGAGAAGCATATATTGGTATACCTATGCTTCAATCTTATCGTAGTGTAAACTTCTTTAGCCCTGTTGTGATTTGAAACTCGATGAAACAAAAAAACGACATTAAAAAGAGACAAACATATATAGATGTATAGGATTTAACGTGCGACAGATTAACGTAAAATACAATATACAATGTTTCTTTTATTCGCGGTCTTGTCACTGTATATTCCACTGCCTAATACGTTCTTTGATCTAAGCGTTGTACGGACGTAAGTTTGTACGAGTGTTAATAAGTATGCATGTGTGCTCCTGCGTACTATGAAGCCTTGGGGAAATACATCATAACCAGCTTGATGCAGTGTTTAAGAGTATCTTTTCTCTTCCACTATCCTCTGTCAGATGTCTCCTCAGTTTTTACATCTTTTATACACATCATTCCTAACACAATCCATCCATACGTCTTTCGGCCTTCCTTTACTCCTACATGTGTATTATTTCCACCATTATATAGATATCATTTAAGAAATTTAATTTCAACAAGGTAACAAAACACCGATTATGTAATTTGAACCACTTACATCAAATCTCTTGTTTGCGTGTAAGATTTGCTTTCTTAGTAGTTTCTTAACATAAATTGACATAACATACAGTTCTTTCTCGAGTCGTGTACGGTTAAAAAAGCATAGATAACTTTGTCGTGACGAACTCTCGTATGTATAAATTATCGACGAGTTCTAGTCGAAGTTGCTCACCGAAGTTCCACTTTTATCTTGTTTGTATATTTACCAAAAAAAAAAACAGTTCAGAGTAATTAATCCTTTTCCAAATCACCTTAACCCGTTTTCATTACCTCTTTTTTTACTCCCAAAATTTGCACTATAAGCATACAAAGTTTGATAAAAAGAGCGTATTATTGTTTTGTAATATATTAAAACAAAAACTTTTTTTGTATGGACACTCAGAAAACTTTTTATTTAAATCCCCTAAATAAAACGGATAGCGTAGGGTTAGCATTACTTTTCGTTTTTTGGGAACGGAGAACTACAAGAAGATTAATGAAACTATATGCAAATAATAATCCCATTAAAAAATAATAAAGAAAGCAGTCACACTTACCAGGGAAAAGTTGGACATTCCTAGCGATGATTCTTTTAACAGGCTTCCCGTCTGTACTAATTACCAACACGTCATGTTCATCAATACTCACAACAATGGGGCATTCTATCGCAATAGCGTTGATTATCCTCAACCTGTAGGCGTATCCAGGCAGAACAAATAACCTGAAAAGACAAATATTTACTTTTCCCAAAATTCTTTGTTTACATTGCAGAATTTCAAGGTCTACTCGGTTTACAATTAACCTTACTTATACAGCGAAAATTAATGATACATAACAGTTTATTTTACTGAATGTGTACATTGTTAACTCAATGGAACAAAAGTTTTTAGGTGGTAGTGCCACGCTGAAGCTATTACTGGTTTCAGCATGAATGGGTCGGCTCGCTCGGGGTAGTACCACCCTCTCACAGAAAACCGATGTGAAGTAACAATGCTTGCATTGTTGCGTTTCGTTCGGTCAGTGAGAGCACCGGAGGCCCACCTTCACTTCTTTCCCCCTTCATCTCTCTCCATCCTTCCCCTACCAACAAACACAGGCTGGCAGCGCACTTGCAACTTGGTGATAATGAAATACTTCGTATGTCATCTATGATATAAAAAAAAGTTTATTATGTATAAAGTTTTAGCCACAAATTCATAGACGATTTTTTTTATGGTAACACATTAAAATGATAGCATTGTATCTAATGATAAGCACAATGCAAACGAAAACAACAGTGATCACAATGAAATCGTAAATCCATGGTGAGTCGTCACAATTGCTAAATTTATATTAGGTAGTAAATAACGAAACGCCAAATAATAAAAGAGAAAAAGAGTAGTGACTACTAAATCTTAAGATTTAAAATTTTAATGCATTTTTGAACTTCGATTTAAGAAGCTCGTATATATCCAATAAAATAAATAATACGCTTCTATTAGTATATGAATACATTATATTGCGAAAATATTGCAAACCTATTCAGGAATATTATGGAAAAACATCATTGTATTATTTTTTTTGTATCATAGCAGGTAAACGAATAGACGGGTCACCTGATGTTCAGTGATCACCGTCGTCCATAGACACTTGCAATACCAGGGAAGACGCAAGTACGTTACCAGCCTATATTTGGGGCAAGAGGTATTGGGAGGGGAGGAGTGAGAGGCGAAGAGAGGCGCTGACTGAACGAAACGCAACAATACAAGCACTGTTACTTCGTTTACGTCGGTTTTCTGTAAGAGGGTGTTACTTCCACGGGTGAGCCGACCCATTCATGCAGAAACCTGTAATAGCTTCAGCGTGGTTCTACCACCTACCAAAATTAAATTTATTAAACAGTAATTTAAATTTCTTACTTGTAACCTTCAATGTAACCATTAATAACAAGAGAACTCGGTCGTAGCTGATCCTTATCGCCTAAATAACCCGTCATAAGTGTGGGAAACTTTGCTCCAACGAGTAAAGTGTTTTCTTGACTTCGATCATAATCGTATAATGCTGAGTGAGGCTCCATCGGATGTGGTTGGTTTACAACCAATGCACCATATACACCGTCACTGTGATGGGATACTGTAACAATAATAGTACATGATAATATAAAGAAACAGAAATTAGTCAATGCCTTTGCTAACTTGCTATAAAAATAAAAATAGGATGGGGTACCTAATTTTTTTTTAATGCACAACAGGTACGCTCCTGGCCACAATCTCACCTGATGGTAAATGACGATGTATCGCGCTTACCCACTAGATGCCTGTTCACTCTACTCTTGAAGACTTCCAATTTATAAGATGACGAGAAGACAGGCGCTGGGAGTGTATTCCAATCCTTAGCTGTACGCATAATGAATGTGGAAGCAAATCGCTTCGTACGAACTATGGAAATATCAACCACGTAAGGGTGCAAACCCTCACGGCGTCTAGTCATTCTCTGGTGGAATGGAGACGGTGGAATTATATTAATTATAAAACGATAAGTACTAATAAATGACTACAATAATATTACACAGCTGATAATATATTTCTATACTAGTCCTAGGTTGTTGCTAAGGAAGACTTTTCTGATATAGGGAATAGAATGAGTATAATGCGTCATTTAAACCTACATATTAATGGGAGCTAAGTTTCTTCGTATATCATTTAGTCAAAACCAATCAAAAGTTAATTCAACACATTATGGCTCACGGTTCAATATTGGCCCAAGAAATTTCTCATAACTCACGAGCGTTCATCTATAAGAGTTTAACTACTAAGGCTACTTCGTTAGGATATCATAATGCCACCGACTTTTTTTATAGTTTGTACTTTAGTTTTAGACCACAATCTTACTAAATGACAAGCTGAGGGTGAAGTCTGATGTATTTAGAAACCTATAAAAACTGACTCTCAAGTACAGAAATGCACTTTGCGTTTGATTTTTAACTTAAGGTAGCTTGTTAGGCACGCATTAGAGAAAACTCTGACATCATGCAATAACGTAATGATATAGCAGGAACAATAGTTCCTGTACTAAAAACCTTTTCATATTTTAAAATGCCAATACGTCGTGTTGTAGGCTGATGTGATGGTTGAATTAGGCGTTTCTCCATAGAACAAGCCTTTTGTCATTAGTATATTTAGAATTTGGTATTATATAAGAGAATAATTTCTTAGGCTATAACTTAGGAAGATATCCTATAAAGGTAATTGATTTATTTAGTCACATGTACGGAAAACACATCAATCCACAGTCGAAAAAGAATTAGACAACGACACTAGATTGAAACCCAACAATATGTTCACACACAAAAAAACTGCCGCAGCTCTAGTCATTAAAAACATAATTAATGGCCTATTTAAATTTAATTAACCCGTAATTTATATATAATTTGTTTTTTTTTTAATTACATTATTAATGTACAAACGACCATGATAATAAAGTACATCTTACGTTTTATTTGGGTTTTAGAAATCAAACCTTAACCGATTATGAGAGCCAAATACGGTTTATGCAAAAAAATAATAGGTGTTTACATTTTTTGGGGTATATAAAATATGAAGCTGTCAGTAAAAATGTCTCTTCTTATTTGTTTGGCAAAACTCAACCTTTGGTTATACCGTAGTTATGAATGCAAGATATAGATGCGTTTTTATGAAGAGCTTTCTCTGGATGTAAAAGTTATTAACATTATAAGTACCAATTTAATACAACGAAATGTATTTAATTTGTAAACGATATACCAAATCCAAGAATTTATCCTTTCAACTGACATGAAACAATCAATTTATTTGAGTATATATACATATACATATATACATATAAACTGTAACATATGGCCCAAAGATGAATTTACGCCAGTAATATTAAATAATAGTACGCAGTAAAATTGTAGAAAATATGTATTGTTTTTATTTGTACAAAGCATCACAGATTAAGCGTTGATTTGAGTCTAATAAGACATTTAGACTGCTATTTATTTATTTACCTATATATATGGACTAAAATACATATCGCAATGCACGTAAAATATTAAATTAAATTAACATTTTTTTTTATATATCTTACCAGAATCAGCATGATAGAAGTAAGTGCCAGGGGTCGTCGCTTTGAACGCATATCTATAAGTAGATCCATAGTTTATAGGGCATTGGGTAACCATAGGAACACCGTCCATGTACGGTGTTCCCTTTTGTTCAATTCCATGCCAATGTATAGCTATATCTTGCCCCGGAATCTTATTATTAACTTCCACAATGATCAAATCGTTGACACAGACTTCAATAGGCGGTCCCGGTGTCATACCATTAATGACTATCGCTGGTGTTCCATCGTCTTGAATAGTTGGCTCAATTGTGAATTTATAATAACATTGTTTGGGCTTAACTTTGAACTTACATGGGCGATAACATGTTTTATCTAAAACAGATAATTAGGTTGGTACTTTTTTCTGCTAAACTGAAAAATTGTAGAAAGTTTTTAATAGTTTACGATTTGAAAGCATATTGTATTTTCTTATGCAGTTTATATTGGAATTTAAAGTAATTTATTTAAATTTATATGGAGTTAAAAGGTTAAATTACAATCCGTATGTAACATACGATAAAATCTTCTAGCTTATCATTTACTAACAACTGACGATAAACAAAAGGTTAAGTGAATATGCAAACACATACCTGAATTTCTAGTAGTATCCTCTCGTAGGATATTGACATTAGCGGAATTAAAACTTTCAAATGATCCATTACACTGGTTACTTATATTGAAAACAATAAATAAACAATAACATAACACTTTCATTTTCATTCACTATTTCGTGATAGTTTGCAGATACTGGACGCAGTAGACGATTGAATGTTTCATACTAGACTGGTTAAGCAAGTATACAGTTAGTCGACCCATGTGCTCGCCCTCCTACCATGAAAGTGAAATTTATTACCACTCAAGCAGTTTTACTTATAAAATGCGAAAGTAAAGCAAATTGTATACACAATGAGGTATCAAAAACGGTTTGTGGTGAAGTGGCAGCAAATATGATTCAAACTCCCACATATGCAGACTAATAGCTATACACACATTTTGGACAATGTGCATTTTTACTAATTTGGATTTAACTAAAATATATTTGAAATAAAGCATAAACTTTATTCATCATTTCATTATAATTTGAATTTGGTTTGATTACAAAATGGTTGACTTTTTAGTAAAATAGTTACTTTCTCCACACATTTCAAAAAATATAATTAATATTTTAAATGTAATTTTTATTATATTGCATTTTATTGTACTTTCATAACAAATAAAACAGTACGCAACAACATCTATACGCTAACTCGAAATTTAAAATAGGTCAAAAACTTACCAAAGTAAAATTGCAGTAAGTCTAATCCAAATGCTGCATTGTTTCATTCTGTAAACTGCATGAAATATAACGAAATTTATATCACTATACTGCTAACAAACCATAAGGCTTGGCTAAATACATTATGTTTTGCAATCTCAAACAACACTCAACCTTCAGGAAACCACATATTGCTTAAGTTTGAATAAAGTTAAATACATTTTGTGGATATAAAACGTTCCATTTATTTAGTTAAATCGATATAAATAACATTGGTGGTAATAAATTGTCGTGAAAAATAATAATCAATAGATCATACAATTTCTATTTTTATTTTATTTTTATCATAGGAGGCAAACGAACACGCGGGTTACCTGATGTTAAGTGATCACCACCGTCCATAGACAGTAGCAACTCCAGGGAAGTCGTAAGTGCGTTGCCAGCCTGTGTTTGGGGGAATGAGAGGAATTGGAACGGTACAGGATTTAATTGGGAGAGGGGAGGAGAGAAGGGGAAGGGGCCTCCAACGCCCTCACTGACCCAACGAAACACAACAATGCAAGCACTGTTACTTCACGTCGGTTTTCTGTGAGAGAGTGGTATTAGCCCGAACGAGCCGACCCATTCATGCTGTAACCAGTAATTTCTTCAGCGTGGCTCTACACAAATTATCAACATATCAATAGACAGACTTTAAGACACTTTGTAGCCGGTTAACGTTGTATTTTTAATGCGCATTTTGATTTAACTAATTTTGATTTATGAATAAGTGGCTCTACCACCTTAATTTTTTCTAAATTTAACAATTTATTTACTTAATTAAGCGTATAGTTAAATGGAATACCTACTTACAATTGAACATTTCATTCATTTTAAGGTCATCTTATTTAGGTGATAAATCATCAGAGAAAACATTCTGTATTCTCATAACAGTTATAAGATACTCTGAACTGATAGCGTTTCAAACTATCGTCACAACGTACTGAACGGATCCACCCAATCCGACGATTAATTACAATATACAGTCTGTTTAACTTACTCCGAATGCTTTTTTAATTTTTAATAAGCAATAAGGAACATATTAATACAAGTTCGGATAACAACAGTATATTTTATGTTCTCAGATGTTCTCAGATGTTCTCAGATGTTCTCAGATGTTCTCAGATGTCAGATGTCTATGTTAAAGCGTCTATGTTAGCTGGATTATTACCAAGTAGATTGCCTACAATAAACAGAACGTATATTTTTCCTTCTACTATGACAGGCTGAACTAATCCCATTGCTGGGACAAAAAATTTCTTCTCGAGCATAGGAATAAATACAGTCACCACACCATGCTAACTCACGGCATCAGGCGATTTAAAACCCCGAGAAATCGACTGCTTTATATTTTGTGCCTTACTTGGTTTCAATAGTCCTATATTAGATAGTTGAGAGATATTAAGAAGCCCACTAATGTGGTAATATATTTTTTACACAATATTTTACTTACGTTCATCGTATTACATCACAGCTATACAGGTCAAAAAGAAGTCATGTCCATAGAGTTTTTTGTCATTCTATGTTTGAAAGGCGGCCATGCAACCGTAATGACCAGAAGAGCATCTAATGAATCCAATTCAGGTGATTTAATACTCGACCTCTATTTTTGTTAGGTTTTTTACGATTAAGTACAATGTTACGCCTGCATGCTGGTAAAATGATCATTTGGTTGACGGCAATTAATATTAGATACCAGGTCTGGTTTTTTTTTTCTCGAACTGACTACGCTATTGACCTCACAAGTTTGAGGTCTTAACAGTTTCACCAGATTACATCAAGTCTGGTGTATAGCTGCCGCGACATACCGCTAGGTGTTAGATGGCAAACTTAGTGATGATATGAAAAGAAAATAGTTGTAACTAGTTGTAAGATCACTACTTATGAATCTCGGCTCTACATTGAATGTTGACCGCAGTAACATTGAATTGTCATCGTTTGTGTAACCTTATGACCGATCCCTTGCCGCCCCAACATCACGGTCTGTCGGTACACCGTGGGGTTTTAGTCCATGCGAGTCGGACATAACCCATCCTCTCCCCCGGGAGGGTGGGTATCCATAATGGATTTCCCCACGTAAAAAAAAGAGTTATCTTTTTAAGCATTAACACGCCTACTATGGAAGTACCTTATCACACTATTAATTTTATAAAATATAATAGATACATCTAGTCTAATATCCAAAAGTACTTATATTACTTTTCAATCTCGATGATACATTCTAAAATTAGTTGAACTTTCTGAGCTTGCGACCACCAGATGGAAACAGCAGGATAAAATTAGATTAGCACATTCATGGCAACGATAAAGATTTGGAGTAAAGTCATCATCAAAAATATTTATGTCTATAACACTCAACCTTTTAATATGTGGTTTAACTTAACATGTCACTATGGCTACTATTTTACAGGGCATAAAAACTTGTTAGAGAAGACCACGCCGTATCGCGTGTACGGCCATATGCTAATGGTCCTAATTGTACGCCTGAACGGCAAAGACTATTTTAACATTTATTGCTTTCAAATAGTATAAATAATTATCAAGAAATATAAAATAAAAAACAAATATTTTTCTCTAATTTATTTATTTCTACAATTTACAAAGTTACTTAGATGTGCCGATTAATATTTTCTAGGGTGTCTCTATTTATCATAAATTAGGCAGTAAATAAAGTTCCTGTTCTCTGTCAACTAAAATGTTTCTTTATAATTTTTTAAGTAATCATGAGAAGCCCTACAAGATTTATATAACCTCATATTTTAATTCTCCTTTAAATTTTTACAACAGTAACAAACTTGAACATTGCTTGTAATGTTGTTGCAAAGGTATATATATTGACAGGTATAATATTAGCTGCTAAAACCTCTACTGGCTTCTGAGCTTGACGAAGCATCATGAAAATCATCTTCTGTTCTTTGATATCAAAATTTTCCCAGCCGCAGCAATAAACAGCTCTCTCAAACATTTCCGACGCGTCAACTAACTTCTGACACAGAAAACAATATAGAAAGAAAACTAGGAAACAGTACACCCATATAGGGATAAACACATACCATTCCTCTAACGGTAAGTACAATATTAGTAAAATACAAACAGCATGTGAACCAAAATTGACACCGAGGGATAAACTATACAAGGACTTAAGTTTATCTATCACATGCAAGGTCAATGTATGACGGCCAACTAGAGAGGGCAACGTTTTATTAACAAAACCCTTATGCTGTTTTAAATCTTCATAATGATTAAAAGCCATCATCTCGTCCGCTAGAATTCGATACATTGCTGCGGTATGAGCTATGAGGAATAGAAGTAAAGCTTGATAGTTGAGCACAACGATCATGATGGTTACTTCTTGCATGCACAGTATGATCTGGCAAATCTGTTTGTTCGGTGTCGAAGTAAGCGCGCCCAATCCTAAAACACGATATATTAATTAATTACCCAAAATAGCATCAAAATCTATTAAAGTCTCAAATTTTATAAAATCAAGCGAAATAAGAAACCCTTTTCCAAAAATTTTGTTTTGACAAATTTTGATAAAAAATCTATGTGCATTCAGGTGGATTAAAGAATGACTTAGAATATGCAAGAAAAGTATATAGGAGTAGAAAAACTTGTATGCTAGTTTGTAGTACAACAGCATTTATAAAATAATATAGACACAAAGTGTGTCGTAAAAACAAATGATAGAAGTGAAACTTTTGTATTATAATGGAACATTTTATTTTAAAAGATACAACAAAGTCAACATCACGCGATGTCGTCAGGGGGTCAACTATCCAAGTACACATCACGCCCAACGTTGCTTAACTTCGATGATTGGACCAAAACCGGTGTTTTTAACACTATCCGATATAGTGTTTACCCCCACCACTTTTAGACACACAAAAAGTGTGCCGATCAGAATTTCAAAACTCTCCCATAAGTTTAACTTCAATAATTATACTAACTACTACCAAAGCAGTCACGCTCAAATCCGAGCATAATTCTTAAGTACCTGGGCGACCGAGCGGAACTCGTTTTTTTTTTAAATATCATTAAATTTAAATAAACTGTTAGGTTTGCCTCACGAAATTGTGTTTTTCACAAAAAAAAATATAAAAAAAGATATATCTTTTGCTGCCACTCGGATTCGAACTGGGATTACAAGGATTTTCGAAGCAGCCGATTTCCATCTGAAATATTTTTGTTTTGACAAAGACGGCGAAATTTACCTTTATATTCTAGCTATATTTTTTCATTGCCTGAAAAATCAGTAAAAAAGTTTTCTATGAATAAAATCTAGCTAGATCGATTTATCGTCCTCGAAACTACATACAAACTAAGTTTCAAGGAGATAGATGACGCCGTTTCTGAGAATATATACAAATATTAAAATGTATTCCTAATACAAGAATTGCTCGTTTAAAGGTATAAGATAGTTAGATAAATAGATATATTATTATTATATTCGACCTCAATACTCTTCAAAAGTCAACACGACTTTACATCATGTATCAAATATCATTTGATATTACAGACAATATTTCGTGTGAACACTTGAGATCAGAAGTTACATCAGTATCAACTGCATAAGAAAAATAGTTCAAAGCAATGTGAACAACATACCTTTCATGAATTGGATAACAATATTGATTGATTAATACTATGTCCTTTTCAGGATGGAACTATAGTTTATGCTTTTTTTATTTATTCTGTATAGTTGTTTTGATAAAAATCTCCTTTGTTATTTAATGATGATGGTCTAAAATGGTGTACGCTTAACTTATAAGAAGATTGGCTCTCAATTCCTGCTACCAGAACACACTAACATGACATGGCGACAAGTTTTCAATTTCAGGATAGCAGCTAGGTTTCACTTCTTCTTTTAAGAAAAATACAGGCTTGTACAATTTGAAGTTTTGCTAACCGACAAGTTCACAAATCAAAATCAGAAATATTTTATTAGGATCCTGTGAAGGTAGTTGTGAAACTTAAAACACTAACATAGCTTCGAAGAACATGAAAACCAACAGACCATTCAAAAAGAGCCGCAAAAACTTAATCGGAGTTAATTTACTGCTTCGGGGCTTCTTCATATATGATTTTTTTTATTTAAACTTCACAAATTAGTGATTGCAATCATTTTTAGCTGATGTACGAAGGGAGTTCATTCCCATACATCACTACTATTCACGTAATGATTCATCACTATACAAAGTTTCAATATTTAAAAAAAAATTGACAGTGAAACTTGTTTCACATAGTGTTTGGCTTTGCTATTCTGCGAATTAGTAATGTGCTTAAGAATATTGTTTTACAATATGACACTATTAACTAAAAAACTTTTACAAACTTAAAACATGGAATATATAGGGATAGGTAATTTACAATTACTTATTATGTATATATAACACCTGTCGTCTAATTTATCTAAGGCTTTACGAACATTCTTTAACATGGATATATTGGGAGGATACAGTTAAGATATCGAATTTCTGAAACTAGAATATCTAGAAGACTACGAGGTACCTTAGTATACATACCTGGAGCACCACATTCTTGTAATATTTAACTTTAGAAGCGGTCAGATGAGCAGGATATATTAAGGTGCACAAGTGTACGCGCAAGATACAGGTGCACATACTTAGTCTTTGTTATTCTGGACCCAGTGGAACGGGGATCGTTACCACAATATACATATGAGAGACAGTACGAAACTACCTATAAACGCTCGTACCGGCACATTCACACAAAAATGCGCATCGACGAGGCCGCTAAGAGTCTTCGCGTTCCTGTCCATAGAATTCTTTTAAAACCTCTCGTCGATGCGCATGTTTGTATGAGTGTGCTGTTTCCGAGCGTTTGTAGGTAGTTCCTGTACTATCTCTCATATTTATACAGTACCGTTACGACCGGAAAAGGACTCAGACAGATGGTACAATATCCCGGTGAGAAAATACAAGGGGTCAGTACTATCTCTCGGTCGGGACTTCTTCTCGCGCCCACGCCCCCCCGCAGGGGGTGGGGGGTGGGTGCGGGGGGACGGCATCAGGGTTACCCCTCTGGCCGTAGCTTCACTCGCCTCCCGTAACGACGGGAGGGTATTCTGTTTCGGGGGGGGGGCCGTTTTTAAACGGCCTGCCCCTGTGGCAGTCTTGTCTCATTCCCTCTCTTTCTCTCGCGGGTTGTCTCGCTCGGTTGTTGTGTCGGCTGTCGCGTTGAGGGGGCGTCAGCCCTACAGGCTTTTTCCAGTTTCACCCTACGACAGGTGCGATCGTTCTCTTCACGCATCAGCCGTAGATGGGCCTCTAATTTGACCTTGTATTTGGCTTCAATTCTTTCGGCTTCTTCTCTGGATGCGGTCTTCATTTCTTCCGTCTGGGCGTCTGTTAGGTCTTTATAACCTATTATCAGCTCCTCGAGCCGGGCTTCCTCTTCTGGTAGGAGTTGAAATTGTGGTTTATGGCCTCTCTTTTTCCTTCGGACTCTCTTGGGGCTCCTTGTAGGAGGATCGTTGGCGGGCGCCATAAGGCTAGCCACCGCCGCTTCTTCAACTACGCGTGGGGCCATTCTGGCTTGCGTGGATCTCCCGGTGTTTGTCCGGGCCACGGTGCCTGCACGGAGGTTTCTGAGCTCGCGTCTGAAAACGGGGCATCTCTTTTTGTCGTTAGCGGTGTGGGCGCCCCCGCAGTTGGCACAGGTCGCCGGTTCTTCCTTGGGGCGTTCACATTCGCGGGCGGCGTGAGGTCCGCCGCACCGCATACAGGCGATCGGTCTGTGGCATTGTAGAGAGGAGTGACTTCTATTGGACAGACTTCTATTTGGATTTCAGGCATGCTCATTAATGTGGTAACTTCATATATGGCTGGTATCAGCCCTGGCGTTCTCGCGAGCACGACGTAGTAGATGCACCCGTTTCTACCGTGCCGGCCGTTGATTTCTCTGGCGTAGTTGACCACGAATCCCTCTCTTCGGAGGGCCACGGCGATATCCTGCGGGCTTATACCTCGGGGCAGGCCGCGGATCGCGACCTTGAGGCCTTGCTGAGTGTGGGGCGTGTAGGTGAACCATGAAGCCCCCTCAAGTTTCTCGACGAACTTCAAGGTGATGAGATGCTCCTCGACGTCCTCCGGGATGAAGCGAACTCCGTTCCCGTAGGCGCGAACGTTGGGCCCGTGCCCCAACTGTTCCGCCAGTTGTAGGAGAAGCCGGACCCAGTCGTGGGTGCTCTCTCTCGACCAAATAGGCGGGTAGCGCGGGCCTTTCGCGTCGGGCGATGCAGGCGTTTGTGTTTCGTACGCGGCGGCAGCACTGTCGCGCGGAGGCTGCGAATTAGGGTTCCGCGGGCTGTTTACCGACGTAGTACGCGGATCGCGCGCAGGGCGCGCTGCGATCGACGCGTAAGTAAGCTGCTCGCGGGCAACCTTTCGCGACGGAGCGGGGGCGGGTGCGGGTGCGCGCACCGGCGCCGCTGGGTCGGGGGCTGCGCGAGGTTGAGGTGTCTGCGCGAGTGGCGTAGTACAGGCTCTCTTCTTCGGCGGGGCTTCGGCTGGTGTAGGCGGTGTTGGCGAAGACGCGCGATCGGACACGGGCCCAGCTTCGGGTTCGCTGCGCTTGCGGCGCAGCGCTCGACCGAGCGGGCTAGTCGGCGCGTCAGAGTATGCGGGCGGCGCGAGCTTGCCGCGGGCTGCACATGCGAGCGCGGCCTTATCGAACGCGGGAGGCAGCTTTTCATTAGCAGCGACTTCTTGGACGCGCAGGAACAGCGCCATCCAACGGAGCATCCCCTACGACAGAGCCCCAGCTAAAATTAGCTGGGCGAGAGTGAGAAAATCACTCTCGTACGCATCCGTCGCAGCGAACGCCTCGCCGGGCAGCGACTGCGGCGCATCCGGAGTCGACGTGCTGGGAACAGGCACGGAGGTGCGGAGTCCAGTGGGCGTAGCGGTGGTCGATGTAGAAGCGGTGTCGGGATCCGTAGGCTGGCTAGGGGTCGTCGGGTGGTGGTCTGGTTGGCCCTGAGTCTTTTGCAGATCGTCGGCTCGACGCAGGAAGCGGAGCGGACGAGGAGGCGCTTGACTTGCGCATCGTCGCGTAGGTCGGAGCAGGCGGCGCTCGCGGACGACCTCGTACGCGTAGACGACGGAGCCGTCTACTATCTCTCAATCCCTTAATCGCCTTTTACGATACCCATGGGAAGATATGGGGTGGTACTATTCTACTCTGCCGGTCGGACCAATCATTCAACTTTAGCAGTTATGCCCTAGTTATCCGAACATG
Source organism: Antheraea mylitta (assembly GCA_014332785.1). NCBI lineage: Eukaryota > Metazoa > Arthropoda > Insecta > Lepidoptera > Saturniidae > Antheraea > Antheraea mylitta. Next base: position 7,088,444 of record JACEII010000003.1, read on the forward strand.
CACTGCCAAGTTTTTATGATTTAATTCCTTACTATGGTTACTATTAGAAACATATACTATCATTTACAAAGCGTTATTATTATAGTACTTACCCACGCAAGGTGTCATCGCGTAATCATTCAAAACATCGACTCGGTTAGGCAGATATATAAAGGCAGCATCAAAGTAATTTAATATGTAAAAAGTTAAAATAATTCTTTTAATAACAGTAAGCAGCATTTTATGCTTCTTTAGAGAGGTATCGGAACGCTTGGATAATTCGTCGTTCAAACGGAATGCTGTTAAGATCTCCTTTAGCTCGGACCTATTAAAACAAATTTTATTTCGAAATATACTGGCTATTAAACAAAATTATATCTTAAAAACTAAAGATCTTTGTATTACACAAAGATATTGTGAAAATTTGTTTTTAGATAAAGGCAATTTTTCTAGACCAAGTATCTAAATAGTGGAATTAAACAAAATTCATCGCGATCTATTTAGTAAATTTTTCAATATGCATGCTCAACGACATTAAAATAAGTGAAGGAACTATTTTTTGACAGAAATATTTATTTATTATGTAATCATATTTAGATTTGCAGTGGTAAAGGATTTGGAAGACTCCGTGTTATTAATAAAGAAGGACAGATTTTTTTTCTCCGAGACTTTTGGCATTTCACTATACTTTTATGATGTATGCAAAAATGGTAAGCATATTAAACTTAGGGTAGGGATGGCTCACAGATTTTCAACAAAAGGATGACAACCGGGCAGCCCACTATTAAGAAGAAGCTTTGCTATAATTTCATCACGATATATTCCTTCGTCAAAACAATTGAACCTCTGTAGATGAATGCTTCTCGCTTCAGAAAAAAACTTCAAAAAAAAAATTGATCTTTAATAGAAAAAAACTGAGCCGTCACGGAATGCCTGGCAGATGTGAAACATCGAAATTGTTTGAATCGAACGAATCTCACATTTTCGAATTTTCAAATTACAATATAGGTATGCCAGCTCAGTGTGGCAAGAGAAATTGTGCAGTCTCTTGCACGTCGCCACGGCAATAATTAGGTTTACCCGCGCCTATAGATGTTTCACATCAATAATATAAATAAAAAATTAAATTGTAATGTTAACCTTTTTGTTAAGTACCAAAAACTAATATTAGTAATCAGTACTAGAAGCGAGACGTTGATATTACTCTTGATGTAATCTCCGGCACTATTTGCATATTTCCATTGATACACAATATTGCCAACGCCGTAAACGTAAGTCAACAAGGACAAATGTAGTATCCAAAATGGTACTGCGAAAAAAATAAGAATAAGCACTTAAAATACATTGATCAATTCTCACTTCTTAATCTGTGAAATTTTCCTATGTGAAAGATGCACAGTTACTCTACAATATCGTCATTATCAATTACTGATTTAACAGACCTCAGTAGGGATTAGATTCGTGTAAAAAAACTATTCACCATTCCGATAAATGTAATTGTAGTTCAATTCACAATAATTTACATTAAGAGAGTATTACTTCACAGTTTTAAAATGTTAATATGAGAATGTTATTCCAGAGTTCACGATACCGACATATTATAAATAGGCAGAGACAAAACAGTTAAGTACATCTTCCTCCTTTGTTTTTCAAACGATTTCCGTTTTTTTTTTTTTCATTTACGAGCTGTAGAAGAAAAGTTCCTGTTTTTCTTCATATTGTAACTTAAACAACGAATTAATTATGGAGTGGTTGTTGACGAATAGTATAAGTATTAGTTGCCAGAACAAAGGTACACAGCATTTTGGCAAAACGTTATTCGGGTGGAGCTAAGAGGTTTTATGACTTGATAATGATAACTCATCAACGACTCTCTCATGATGAACCTAGAAAGGATAGAATAGTGATATAGGTGTATGAGCGGGCATGCGCGTAATAGTCGATAGTTAAATTAAAAAAAAAGTAGTACCTACTATAAGAGTAACAAAATATCGTTCATTTATCGTTAGGTAGTTTCAATAATATAAACATAATTTCCTATTTATGACGTATATTTGTATTCTGCGCAAATAAATTCACAGCGGTCACAAAAATTTAGCGAGGACTGTAACTAATTTCAAACATTCATCATCAGCAACCTGTAAGAGACCCACTGTAGGGTCCATAGGCCTCTTCCCCAAAGAAAGTTTGGGCGTAATCACTATACCAGCCCCCGACGTATTAGCGATTTCAAACTCGTGAGAAATCTGCAGTTCTATATTTTTCCCACATACAGAACTACTATAAGAACATTTCTCTGGTTCAGGTTTTCTCACGATGATTTCCTTCGTCGTCAGCCGATACTGTTACCAATTTAAATTAGTAAATGTAGGCGAATTCCAATAAATTCGTTGATACATGCCTGGGTTCGAACCTGCGGACATCAAAATATTATTCCACTGCTCAAACCATTAGGCCACCAGGACTTCATAAATTTGAAACATGGATATATCGTAAATAAAAAAAAGAACAGAAATACAAAACCTCTCATTTTCTCTCCGTTAATACTGATACCAACAAAACTTGGAAATAAATTCACAAGCCACAGCAAGCCCTCAAAGCTGACATTTTGAAAGTTTTGTTTTATATTTATTATGCGATCTGTAATTTTCGACATATTTGTTATTCCAGAAAAACAATATCCTGCAACGTTCATTCAGTCTCGGGATATTAATTCAAAGTGTTAGTTTAGAGAAAATCATCACCTACACTTGGAAAAATACACGATAAGTAAGCCTTAATTATACGACTGTAATTCGATATAATTATATGACATTAAAAAACATCCACTATACTTTTGCGCCTCGAGTTTTGTAGGTCAGGTAGTTTTCAAATAGGCACAATTCTTATTGTCAATTTTAATTCTTTTACACATCCAATAGTATATACCACTATAATATATATTGAGGAAAACAGAACTCTTGTTTGTAAAATAGGTTTCCGAAGAAATAATTAATATACGTTATGTCTTGAAATTGGAACAAATGTCAGTTTCTATATAGTGAACCAAAATACTAACCTTTATATAGAAGCTAAGAATAGTAGATCTTTTACGTAGAGTTCTGATTGTAAGGTATATTCAAAACATAATAATCTACTTTTTATTCTTCTAACAGTTGTACTATAACAATAATTCCAATGGATGATATCATGTTATTCTGAAATTTAAATCGATTAATATATATTGCAATTAATATATTTTTAATTTTACTTAAAAATCGAGTCGTTAACTTACCAGAAATAAATTGAACATACAAATTCTTTAATCTTTCAAAAAAATATGGAGAAGTAGAAACATTTAAAACTAAAATTAAAATCAAACATGAGATTGTGATATTTTTGAAAACAAACACTAAATTTTACGAGGTATAACAAAATTAGATCAAATTCTATCCAAAGATTTTGCATGATCCGTGCACAAGAGAGGACTTCTATCATTTTGATTAGGTACATAAATTAGTAAGTTAATATAAATCACCGGCAATAAGAATAATAAAAGCATAATACAAATTATGCTTTTCTTCTTATTATTATTCTATTCTGCAAACTCTTGTTCCTCATCTTTCTTTTTATTTTGCTTTCGCTTTTTTTATTGTCTGCGTGAAAAATCGTACCAGTATTATGCTTCATTACTACATAATATGCTAACGGACAAACGGTTTCCTTTTTTATAAATATCGTAATATCGAAATGGCGATTCTTTTTTTTATAATTCTATCTGTACCGTGCATTATAAACTCGACACCGTTAATTAAAACCACACCTATAGACCAACGTATTATTTAGAATCAAGTGATAATTATACAGTCAACCACAGAGAAAGTAACGCAGAAAATAAAAAATATATGTTCTTTACTTAATTCTTCTTGGGACGTTATGTGCCCAAACTAACGGGGCAGAGGGCGGACACGATACTTCTCCATCTCCACCGCGGTTTTGAAAAGAAAATGGTACTAATATACTTCATGATAAAATACTAATTGTCATATAACGCGTACGGTATAAGCTACTGAGTTCAAAACGAAGCGATTACGCATTTCAGTTTCTTGTATAAAATAGGTTCGTTATTCTATGGAAGGATTTCTAAAAACGTAACATGATGTAAATAAGGAGTTTTTGTTCCTCCGTTCTGCAGACTTTTAGTCTGCACCTTTTTTGCTTTCCTTTTTGTTTTAATTATGTACGTCAAAAATCGTATCTATGAAGCAACTATAAAGAGTGCTAACTATAAAGGGTGCTAAAGAGTTACAATTTTTCCCTCTGCACTGTTCCACATAAATTAAACTTCGCAGCGACAAATAAAATAATTAATCAAGCGACGTGAACACCGATAGAGAAAATGGATGATCTATTTATCTAGAAATACAATCGGAACCACTAAGTAACCGATTTCACGCAAATGAACTTGGAAGGGTCAGCTAGCAATTATGTATACCTGTCATTTTTAGATATACTGTTTCATTTAGATATTTTGATATACAGTACTTTAAATTTTCCTTAAAAGTGATGATAATTGCAAAGTAGTATTGTTTTTATATTTATAGTACATATCTCATGGTTATTTTATTTATGCAGCTTAGTGTAACGAATTGCATATTTTTATAAATATCAAAACATCTTGCAAGATAGGATACACGTATAAGATACTAGCGGACACGGTACGGGATCGTTCGAGTTTTGCGTAAGCAAAATTTTACCTGCTGAGTACCTACGGAATCCTAAGATTTATCCACGTAAATCATTTAGTAGGAGAAAAAAATAAAAAAAACACGCACACATAAATAATTTACGTGAAGGTATATGTCATGTGTTTTAATGTGTTTTAGAAGAGTAAACTTAGAAATTAAAGTTTAATTATATAACGACTCATAACAATGACAACAAATTCGTCTTCGAGATCAATAGTTATAATCAATTTTTGAAGATACAATATGATTTGTATTAATTAATTACAATTTTTATGTATGCAAAATGTCATCTTTTGGGTCCTAGTCTGCTATACTTTTGAACTTTAAGTCTATCTTATTTGGGTCTGGAATAATATTTATTTATTAGAATAGGATAGATATTAGATAGTATAGGCACAATTAGTTCCGGGACATGCAGACATTCCTGGCAACAAAGCCGCTGATGAGCTTGCAAGAGCAGGTGCTATGGGAATACACATTGGTCCTGAATCATTCTGTGGTATACCCAAAAGACTAGCTCTTTTGACCCTTAGAAACCATTACAATCAAGAAGCCAAAAGATTCTGGCATAACTTGCCAGGCCAAACCATTCCAAAGAACTCATCAGGGCATTCAACCAGCGATATGCTGGTATGGCCCTGTCACTCGGTAGGAATTAATTACGGGTTTTAGTGGCAGCACTCACTGGACACTATTGTCTTAAAAAGCACTTGTACAACATCGGTGTCCAGAGCACAAGAGAGTGCAGATGTTGTGATAGTGCGGACGAGACCCCCGAATACTTCTTGTGTGAATGTGATCCATTGAAGCCCACACAAAACCGGATTCTGGGAAAGCACGTATTGCTTCCGGATGAGGTACATATGCTCTCAACCAAAAGTCCTGCAGTTCTTAAATGCTATAGGACAAGGCGGGGGGAGCTATAGTAATATAAGGCGATCACAATAGATCAATACTGATCGCAGTGATACAGGACTAAGGCCTGCATAGTCCCTTTTCCAGGATAAAAAAATAGGCACATTTAACAATTACTTTGTATATCTCTATACTTATAGGTTAGTAGTGGAAGGACTTAAATACGACGAGAGAGCTACCGTCGGCTACAAACAAATAAGAAGATACCGAGACGAGTTGACATCATCTAAACAGCTACTAAGTCCAACCTCAATTTATGATATAAAAGAAGAAAACATGTTGTGGCAACCCTATTAAGTTGGGACAATAGTAAAAAAAAGAAGACTCGGATTTACACCACGATTATCCGTTAACTTAATCGTATAAACGTATCAGTGAACTCTAATGAAATTTATCAATATATAGGTAATATGACTGTGTCTGTTTTAATGTATATGATATGTTATTTTTTATCATTTTCCACGTGCTTTTGTTGTCGGCACATTGTGAGTTCTGTTATAGATTGTTGGTGATACGATTTTGTGGGCGTTATATCGTATTAATTACTGATAGTGACATTATTTTTGGAGGTTTATATAGTGCAATCTGGTGTGCAGAGATCTTTATACCTTAAATATGTAACCGTCATTTTTTCCTCTATGTATTTTGCAAAATGTTTCTAGAAATATTTTGGATTTAAAAGTGATGGGCAATGGAATCATTTTTAAACATCAAGCTAGTCTATGTAGATTCGAAATCGTATCCTAATCAACCTAACTTTTCGGTCAAATCAATCAAAATATCCTTTATTCAATTTAGGCCCTGGGAAGGCGCTTATGAAAGTCAAAGCTACCACCGGTTCGCAAAACAACCTAGTCATTGAGAAGAACCGGCAAGAAACTCGATCTGGTTAATCTTTTCATGTTACATATTTTTACAAAGTATAATTTAGTTAGAAAGTTTTTAGTGGATGTGCAGAGAGAAGCGTCATTTCCAGACGTCACAATCGTTCACATACTGAAGGTGAAGGTCAACATCATGAGAAAACCAATAAATTTTAGTAAAGTGTTCTCTAATGCACGTCTAGCTAGCAATGACCCTTGAGAGAGATCCTGTCGGTCCCAGAATCGATCGTTGGCTCGTACCTTGTTGCATTGTTATCTGATCGCTTCACAACAATTGCATTAAAACTTTTGGGTGATAACTTTTAATTAATTCCCTTTACAATGGTCCCTATATCTATTTCATTTTGCTCCATTTTACTTAAAATGTCTTAAGATCTAGTGTGTCAAAAGTTTTATTAAAGTCTACTATCATAGCAAGAATATATTTTTTCCTATATAGTTCGTTATTTATTTTATCTGTAAGTAAAGACAATAACTGAGGTATAGTTTTATTTCTTTCAAATCAAAATAATTAGCAATCTGTAATTGTATATGTTAGAAGAGAAACCGGAAAGTAAAAATAAGGGAGATTTTTTATTTGACTACTTGTGTATTGCTTTTCTTTATAATCATTATATTTTTTTCATACGAAACGAATATATATGAAACGCTTATGTAGTAAATTTATATCCTATGATCCTGTCCATATAGATACAATGCTATGCGTGATCTTTTCTTAGCTACAAAATACACAAGTGTTCTATAGCATATACCTTATACACTTATTATAAATGTTCATTGTTTTTTTAATAATCAGATATCATTACATAGTATAAAATAAAGTCCCCAGCCGCGTCTGTCTGTCTGTCTGTCTGTTCGCGATAAACTCAAAAACTACTGAACGGATCTTCCTACGGCTTTCACCAGTGGATAAAGCAATTCATGAGGAACGTTTTAGTATGTAATTTTGTCATGGTTTTATATAGATTGGCTGAAATATAACGATAATTGTGGGACAAGTCGGAAAAAGTCAAACCGCCTGGGTATTTTCATAGAAAACGCTGCCTAATCCTTTTGAGATATAACAATGTATGTTGGGTAAATGTAATAAGGTTTACTTTTGTTTGTTTAGAAAGTGACGTGCATTGCAAAATGCAAAATGTACGTAATATAATGACAATGACATGACACATTTTTGTTTTTGTTTTTAGCCAGGTGTAAATAAAGACACAAAAGAGACAATGTAGATCTACAAACAGTCTGTGAGGGCGGGCATATATCTATTTTTAAGGATAGCCCACTATACTCATTATATGTTCTAGAAAAAGGTTACATAAAATTCTAAAGCTTTTAGACGTAGACACTAATTATCAATTTAAATAGGTTTCATGCACATTCTTATCCTCCGTGTTATTGTTCGAATTCTTTCAAAATAGCTAGACCGATTTTTTGAAAATTTTAAGGTGTATTTGGTAGGTATGAGAATAGGTCGTAAAGTGGATTTTATGCCTCTATGTGATTAGGGTGTCCCTATCCAGATTTCTTATTATGTGATTTTTTTTCTTATTTACCATAAAACATATATATGATCCCAAATTTACATCTTGCTAACCTTACCCATCCAGTAGTAGATTTTAGTACTTTTTAAATAACAATATCCAAATGATACAACGGTCATTCGTACTTCAAACAAAACGAAATTATTGATGTTACTTCATAATAGATGGCGCTAGGTTCGTTTTAACCAAATTTCTTCTATACATACGTGAATCATTAACTAACTTTTTTTTTCTCGATTTAACTACGTTATTGACCCAGCAAGGTCTTAAAAGCTTCACCGGACTACAAATTTACAAACCAACTCGGTGTTATTACAAAAAAGTTAAATATTTGGTTTAAAAAAGGTTTCGTACGAAATGCACCGCGCTCGCCCGAGGCAAGTTTGCGTTATCCTTTTTTTTGGCAAGTGTAACCTAATGTAACCAAAGCGAGACAATAGATAAGCAAGATGGCGAATCATACCGCGAGCGCGATACATCTAAAACGTAACCTTTTTAAAGCAAGCGTTTAACTTTTTTGTAATAACACCACATAGGTTTATTTTGCATTTGCTGTGTATCACAACGCAGTGCGTACAAAATTTTGTACGGCTGATTTTAAATTACACGAAATTAGTTGTTACCCGCTGCTTCGCCCACGTGAATTGAGTGAAACTGTTGTTTGATTTATTTGGCAGGCATTTTCCTATGCTTACTCAACTTTTAATGTGTTAACGATAAAAAAATTATCAATTTATTATTTACTAGCTAGCCTGGCACATGTTGTCACGCTCTGATTATAAAAAACCAATCATAAACTATATACAAAAACCTTCATCATGAATCACTTTATCTATTCGTGAAAAACTCATAATAATCCATTCAATAGATTTAGAGTTTATCGCAAACATACAAACAGACAGACAGACACGGTAGGGGGCTTTGTTTTTCTAATAAGTAATGATAATAATGAAGGTCTATATACATATAACAAATCGGTGACTAGACCAATGCTGGTACATCATTACATAGTATATAACAATCCCCTACCACGTCTGTTTGTCTGTTCGCGATAAATTCAAAAACTACTGAATGGATCTTCATGCGATCATCAGTGAATAAAGTCATTTGCAAGGAGCGTTTTGGTATATAATATGTCAAGGTTTCATATAAATTATGGAAATGTCGGAAAAAGTCAAGTCGCAAAAGAAGTTTTATTTGAAAACCCTTTCGGATGTAACAGAACTGAAGCCCAGGATAATCATTATGTCTTCTAAAATTATTGTGACGTACAATAGGATAATTCGAAAGTTATTTATATGGATTTAGTTTTAATGCTTAGTAACTGAAATACGTTACTAACATTAATAATTTCAGGCAGTTTCTAAAATTCTTCTACAATGTTGCATTTTGTTTTTTATTTGTTGTATTTAGGCAGGTAGATAAGTACTAAAATACTTATTAATATTGAACTTTTTATATATTTTATTTCGTGTTGTAATTTAGTACAATTGATTAGTTTGAGTGTATGAAATTGTTTGCCTTAATGAATGAAAGAGTTTTTGTTGTTGTTGAAACTTTTGACACCAGATTTCGATATTATTTTGGCATATTTCAATTAAATATAAAAAGCATTAAACCTCTCTGCTTCCAAATTAGCTAAATTAGGTCAAAATGATTTACCCTAACTTTCTAACTTTTTTTACTTCGCGATATTCGGCAGTAACAGTCATGTAGCCGTATGCTCGCAATAATATATTTATTTATATGACACTGGGCAATATATATGTATATCGTTTTTATCTACACTAATAATATAAAGAGGTAATAGACTCAAACTGGAATGTATATAACCAAATTACTGGCATCTCATATGCTTCCATTCAGGATAACATACCGGGTATGCTATGGCTTTATAAGATTCGTGAGTGTGCAAGTTTGCTGAGTCTACTATCTGTAGGCTAAGGATTTATCAGTAGAGGTATGCTCTCCAGGCCATCTCAGAATCAGGGACAACTCAATATGTGAATTTAGGTTTGAGGCAGTCTAAAGCAAATTTCTTTCAATGGCCCTATTTAGTGTATTGTATGATATTTTACCTAATAGTATAGTACGTTTGTCTAATTTTAACCAAGGCATATTTTCTTCTTCTGTCGATTTTCTGCCTAATTGTATATGTTTAAATGTATGTTTATTTAAGACATAATAGCTGTAAGTGTTGTGTTTGTCTTAGTGTATTTCAGTGGCCTAATCGGGAAAAACTAAATTATATAGTTGGTATCTATAAAACTCCTTTATTAAAAAGGTGTAGTTGAAGTTTACATATTCCATGTTTACCTTATAAATTTTTATTGAAACAAATAGTTAAATGAAACTGAAAATTTTATGGAGGTAAATTTAACTTTACACAGCATTTTAACTGATGGAGTTGGTTAAAAGATAATGGGAAATAAAAACTATAAGCGGTAAAATTATTGCGTAGGTGAGGGCCCGAGGAGCAACCCAGGGAATACCGGGAATACATCTTTTGTCAATAGATATATAAGATAGTCTGGATTCACAATTGTACCCGGTAGGTATCGCTATAGTCGGAGTCTAGGTTTTTTTAAGGTCTTTCGCTTCTGAAAATAAAATTGGAACCGGTAATAACGAACTTGGCGCAGACGAAGGTGCGCGGGTCAGCTAGTATAAGATATAACATCAAAATATCGGTTTACATTGCTAATTCAAAATAATAAATTAAAGTAAGTTAAATTTCAATGGCTGGAGCTAGATACATGCTGATATGAAACTCCTAAAACCTAAACATTTTTTACCTTTTTTAACGCGCAAATGTAAACTGCTAAAGAATTTATGAAGTTAGCCGTTTCAGAGGGTAACAGTGAGAATTAAATTTTATATGCCAATTTTGTAAATATTTTAATTTTAAGTTGCTAAAATAGGATTTTAATACAAAACAAACAATTTAGTACGAAGGATATCGAGGATAACAATTATACAAATTAGTAAATGAGATATATGAAAAGAATACAATTAGTATACATACAAGTACATGCAGGGGTTTTTACGAATTGCCATGGTTTTTCTGAATATAACTATCTGCGTATAGCTGTAATAAAGTACACGATAACCGTTTCCTCATTCTCGAAATCGGCGTGACACTTATGATATAACAGTTCATGCTGTTTGTCACTTCAATCGGGTCACCCTTTACATCCAAAGCGTTGATCACATATGACTGGGTTATTGTTGGTGTTACCGATGACGTCGTTGTATTATTTGAGCTTGTTGGATTCCCAGATGTCATATTCTCTCCAAGAACATCTCCATAGACAGGTGATAAACGCGAAACCTCTCCGGGAACGCCGTTCATTATACTGAACGTAGTTTTATTCGATGCCGTTGTTGCCGTCACAATATTGGGCACTGATATCGCGTATATTAAAAATGTAGACATAAACGTACAGTCAATTCTAAATTCCTCGTAATCGCCATTATCTTTCTTAACACCGAATAAGCAGATTTCGCCTGGATTATTTTTGTAATGGGAATTATTAGGGACATGATTGTATACTCTATTAGCGAGTGCACCGAGATTCATGAGAGCTAAACCGGTGATCAGTGTTCCATATTTGCTACCTGAATCCAAAATCTCATATACGTACCCTGGTGGTGGATTTTGATACACCGGATAATATATTGGAGGACCATCAACCAGGGGTGTATATGTGATTCTTTTAGGAGGTGTATATATATACTTGTTGTGTGCATTGGTGGTATATGTTATTTTCTCTAAATTTTCAGGCAATGGACTAGGCACCTCAACCGAATTATATCTACTTCTTGTTGAATTGTACCTCCCTTCTGGGTAAGGGTAACCATAATTACTTCCTGAAAAAGGATATCTGTTACTGCTTCCTGACGTAGGGTATCTGTAACTAACGCCAGACAATTGATAGCCACTATTGTTTCCGGATAATCCACCTGAGCTCGGGTAGCCATCATTGCCAGAAAGTCCGCCAGATTTTGGATAGGTGTGATCGGTTGAGCCAAAGCTACTATTTATGAAAAAAATCAACATCAGTATCCAGAATTGTACACGCCATTGTAAATACATGTTTTTAAAATAATAAATTTAAAAAAGATTGTTCTACGTGCGCTCAAGCGCCACGACCACTCTCGCAGCTATTTTAACGAGGACTGTCAGGCGTGTCTAAATGTCAGACAACAACAAGAAGTTTAGATATGTATATGTCGAGCGTAAAGTTAATTTTTATTTATCTAAAATACTTTAACACGGATGATCTCGTACAAGGTTACAGTATACAGTAGATAACGAGTCGAAAGTCACTCAACATTTTAATTTTAATTTCACCGTTTTGAAATGAAAAGGTCTCTCCCTAAATATTTGCTGTGTTTCACCATCCTATGTATGAATAATTATTATTATTTAGGCATGTATGCTTTATAATTTAATATTAACGGTATAGTATCCCGATTTAATATTCATTCTTGTTTTATATTTGTATTAGGCCACCTAAGAAATACCCAAGTTTGTTAGGAAAAATGTAACATAATATGCGAAATATCTTTTTTGTCATTTGTACAATATACTTACAATGCATTTCATCATAAAATTAATTCCATTCATCACAATTTTATACAACTATTTATACATACCAGATGATATTTAATTATGGTAATTAGTTAACCTGTGTCGTTTAAATCACAAACTTAACATATTACGGTTACGTTCCGGCAGCCGGACTTCGGAGTCAGTGTAAAAATTCGGGAATAAGAAAAAAAAATACTATGTGACTGGGCGAAAATGAATTTATTGTGTCACAAAATATCATGTTTTAGCTTCAATATACTTTTATATACGTATAAACCAAGTTTGAAAAGATTTACGGCACTCCTCCGTTGTAACCTTGGAAACATGCTTTTTATACTCTTCAACAGCCTCTTCTGGTGTGGAAATTCGTTAACCGTGTCAATAATTCTTGGTATTTGAAAACAGGAAGAAGTCGCACGGTACTGGGTTGCGATTGTATGTAAGATGGTCCTTAATTTCTACGATTTTGTCTTTCAAGAAATCCTTTGTCTGTATGAACTTGGACGGTACTGCATTGCTAAAAGCAATTTGAAGACAAGCAACACTCTGCTGAGGCATTAAAGTTAAAGCAGTACATTAAATGAGGTACAGTACATATGAGGATAGTACAAATATTTTCTCGATCGCAATATTTAAAATGGGACCAAAATATAAATGAAGTGACAAATAGATGAAACAAACTGTATTTTAAAACCAAAGAGTGGATCTCTTGTTTCAAATGTAGTGATTAGTTTTTAAATTTTCTTAATATAGATGGACGTTCCCATATATTTTTATGCATCCTATTTACGGTTCAAACCTTTCAATCGTACAAGCTGAAACTCGAATACAATATACATGTTAATAGAACAATGGTGATGGGTACTGATTCCTGTACCAATTATTATATTAAAAAAAATACAGATTCGCCGAGTTATTAATCAATCCCTAGAGAAAACTGAATGGAAATTGGATTCATCTTCAGGGTTTAAAATCAGCTAGTCTACAAACAGCTAACAAAAACGGTGATTGCATATATATCTCGACGTTTTTCGCTATATTAGGATTGCAGTGAAGCAGATTATTTAAGATTGATAAAATCTATTTTATATTGAAGTATAAATATTTACATAGGTTTATAGTTTAAATACCGTAACAAATTTGTAAATATTCTGCATGGTACAAGCAAATGTGTACATACATATCGGTATGACACTTGCTGCGAAAGTCATAACCGGTTCCTGTGCTTGTTTCAGGATAATTAGAACATACTTCTGCATATCAACATTCAAATGCTCCCAACCACAAGAATATATCGCAATCTCAAACTTCTCCGAAGTAGTTGTCAATCTCTGTCCTTGGTAACAATAAAGAAAGAACACAAAGATACTGTGATAAATCAACGGCCCAAAATTCAAACAAACCTCTAAAGGTAAAACAAAAAACAAACATATGGATATTGCATTAAATCCAAAACTAATGCCAATAGCAACATTATATATATCTTGCATATTTCTAACTGTATGCAAAACCAAAGAATGTCTTATGACAATGTTTTTCAAACGATCTGTAATAAGTTTTGTCATTTCTGGAGATTTATCATATTCTCTTGCGGTCTCGTTAAATTCAGAAACATCTTTAGCAAGTATATGGAATACGGCAGTAGTATGTGAAAACAGGAAAAGTAGAGTCGCATCATAGCTGGATACCACTGTAGATGATGTGAGCTCTTGAAATGCTAATATAGCCATACACAACTCACGATTAGGACTGGACGTTAATGGTTCCAAACCTGTAAATACAAATATAAAAAAGATGATTAATCGATCGTGAGAACTAAATACAATGAGAATTTTAAAATAACCCGCTTAGAATATTGTCGAACCTTTAGAATAATGACATCAGACTTCCAGAGTTTTCCACCCTCATTAATTGAAAGCGTATACTCACCCTCAAATATATAAAGCGTATCTTGTTGTACCTACTCGGAATATCGGAGCGCTTACGAAGAGAAACCTAGAGGAAGAAATTTTGGAGCAGGCTACGACAATATGAATAGAAGGTGTAAATGTGACGATAATGTAATTAAGTAAGTCTATTTCATTTCTTTGTCATCATGTCTTTACGAGTAAAAAATAAATATCTTCCGAGGCAAATGACATTTAAATTACCCACAGGTGTAAAGACTATGATGCATAAAATTTCCCCATGATATACTTCATTAGAATACTATGATTTATTAATATCATAGACGTTTATTTAAAACAATTATTCAAGTTATATAAAAGCAACAGTACACGACAATATAATAGACGGAAGAAGAAGCGACTCTGCAGTGTTGCCACTTCTCGATATAGGAATTTGTAGGTGGTAGAACCACGCTGAAGCTATAAGTGGTTTCAGGATGAATTGGTAGGCTCGCTAAGGTACTACCCTCTCATAGAAAACCGACATGAAGTGACAGTGCTTGCATTGTTGCGTTTCGTTCGGTTAGTGAGAGCGCCGGAGACCCACCTACTTCCCCCTCCCCCTCCTTTTTTCCTTTCCCCCCCCCCCCCCCCCCCCCAGCAAAGGCTGGCAATGCACTTGCGGCTCCTCTGATGTTGCTGATGTCTGTGGACGGTGGTGATCACATAACATCAGGTGACCCACTTCTTCGTTTACCTCCTATGATATTAAAAAATTATTTTTGCCAATTTAGGTATCCTTGAATATACCGGTGATAAATAAAGAAATATATCTACATATAGATAAAATACACTTACCAACACAAGAAGCCACAGCAAAAGAATCGACATTGAAAACTCTTGTCGGTATATAAATACAAATATCGTTGATAAAGTGAAAGATGTGGCAGCCTATAACTATTATTTTTATTCTTTTCAACAGTTTAGAGTATTCTTCCGTGAATCTTCCAGAATTTATTATGAACTCGTCATTTTTCAGAACCAACTCCAATATACTATTAAGATCGGTTCTGAAAAGTATGTAACAATTAAAATTCAAATGACCTATGTATAAATTATGGTTTACCAAAAGTATTCTATTAGATCTAAAAACAAGATAACAAATAGTTTTATTCTAAATACTAATATAATAAACAGGTAAAGTTTGTGACGTTGTAGGGGTAGGTTGTAATCTCAGAAAATTCTTACTGGTCCGATTTGAAAAATTCTTTTAATGTTATACAGCTCATTTACAGACCGGATAATAATAGGAGCGGAGTAGGTTCTGACGAAGAATGTTTCAAAATCATGATTTTTTTTCTTTTGAGAGTTTCTGCTAAGTGTTAACGTTAGCTCAAAGTAACTATTCCACGCAAACGAAGTCGCGGGCAGACGCTAGTTATAGTATATAGCTACAATAGTAGCATTTGAATCTATAACAGCTGTAATATTTATTTATTACAGTGATTCTATCTACAGAAATGGCTATAGAATATAGGTGCCAGTCAACGTCAGATAAACTGTATTTCTATGAAAATTCAACTGAAAATCAATGAGATCTCCTGCAGTAGTGGAAGCTAACTTCTGCTGAGTTATATAGGTGTCTGGTTGACAACATAAACGATCATAGGAGATATTATAACTGTTGTTATTTATGAAAGTGTTGTATCTATTAAACTACAAGTACCACTCAACACCAGATAAACTGGAAATTCATTTTATATAATTATGAACTGAAAATCAGCTCTGATGCCACTTGCTATGGTGCTACGTCGATTTCCATTATACATGAACACGAGGTACTTAATGTTTACATTTTCTACACAATGTATCTAACTGTGCTGGTGCTTTTGCAATTATAATACTTATATGCTTCTTTTCTCTTGATACTTGATAATATACGTCATCTACAACATGTAAATTTGTTAATTATCGTAATTATACTCATAATTTAATAACTATTGAAGTTAGTAAAATTACCTTTTGAATTGTCTCCACCAAGTAGCGTTAAAGATCACAATAAAAATTGATAAGTTGAAGAAACTGTTCATTGAATCGATAAAGTCTCGTGCATAGTAAAGTTGGTAAACAACGATTCCTACGATGCAGACGTAGAATAGCAAAATATTATGAATTGCCCAAAGAAATACTGAAAACGACAATCTTTGTAGTAAAGAAATTTAATAAATCACTCAAAAAATATGGTCAAAAGAAATACATACAATTATTTCAGTTTTACTTTTTAGAGATTACATTTAATTTAAATTAGTAATGCTATTTTAAAACATAGTGTAAAAAGATGCAACGTATGCAGTTTTACATGCATACAATTATACATAAAATTCTGCTATTACTTGATAACCTAAAAATGAAATTAATTTTATAAGAAACTGGCCTCTGACCGCTACTTCGTCCGAGTTGAAAAAACTCGATTTTGAATCATTCTTCATTAGTGCTCCACTCCTATTGGTGTTAGCTTGATTATGTATTGCCTATAATCTTCCTCGAGATATATATATGTATATATATTATATATATATATATCTTCAGTTGCATAAGTTAATAAAAAATTCTATGCAATAGCTTTACCACGCCAGTCCCCGAGTGCCACACGTATTTTTAAATAAGGACCAAGTGTCTGTTATATTTTAGGGTTTTTGTCAGCGATATGCTAACAAAGCGTGACGAGAATGTTTGCGACGTATTGCGCTTACGTCAGAATAGGAACGCGTACTGCCGGCCGAACCCAGAGGGAAAGGGTTTTTTTTTGGGGGCCCTGGACTCGCATTGCAGGAGTTCGAGGGCTGGGAGGCAGTCTCGCATCCGGGCTGCCTCAGCCGGGTGCGGCGTGGGAAACGCCTGCCGCCGGAGGGTGTCGCGGAGCCTGTTTGCGCACCCCGTGACACCACCCATAGTGCGACATAGGTTGTCATGGAGTCTCAGCCGGTTAAAGTCGCCGAAAGGCCCCACCCCTGCGTGACTAGCACGGAGTTGGTGGGCGCCTCAAGTTAGGCTGACCCCGGGAGCTTTCCAGCCCATGAGAATGTTCTCTCCACGTTAAAAAAAAGGAACGCGTAGTATAAAGCCCTATGTAAATGTAATATTGATCATCATCATCATTACCCTTATCCCACCTAAGTAGGGTCGGCACAAAATGTTTTCTTTTTCCACTCTCTCCTATCAAATGTCATCTCAGTATTCACACCTTTTACGCACATATCATTTTTCACACAATCCATCCACACCTTTTTCGGTCTTCCTCTACTCGTATATCCATCCACCATCATACTCAACACTTTTCTAGTCACATGGTTTTCATCTCTTCTCATGACATGCCCATACCATGCTAACCTATTACTTCTCAACTTCTCTGTTACCGGTAAATGTAATATTGATATTTTGTATAATTAATAAACTATATAAAGTATTATTGCTCGGAGTGCCAACAGATGGGAGACTAGACTAATGTAAATAATTTCAATATACAAATTATGAAATTTAGATGATCCATACTATAATTAATTAATTACGTTATTTTGAGTATTCACTTTTATCGGCAGTTCTTGTTACAGCCTCGACTTTTTTTAATAGCAAATTAAGCGGACAGAAATCTGCTAGTAATAAATAGTTTGAATTGGAGAATGGATACGAAACAAATAGGTGTATAGGTATTTCCCGTCTTTAAACAGCTACCACCTATTTAATTTTCATGCCGATTGCTACGGTACACAGTTGCGTTGAAGCCTCATTTAATGACAAGTCACAGAAAAAATGAATACCTTTCTATGAAAACCAGTCTAATTGTGCAAACTTCATGATGAGATCAAATTGAGATACAGACAATAAGGCTATAGCAGAAATGACAATCACTTGTGTTTGATATTGGAAAAGATATATAGAATTTTTTAAAAGAATCCTTAAATAAGAAGTAACACAACATTTGACGTGAATTATACAGTTCCACGTAGAAATTACATGAAATGCAGATATACCTACCATTAAATTTTTCACTCATCAAAGGAAAACCGGCGATCATCGGTAGAAAATTTAATAAAGACAACAGATTTTTGCATGAATCTATTTGTAAAACTTGTTTGAAATAGAAAATCTTTTTCGAAAAATCCATTATTAAGATATTAAATAGAAAATCTTAATCGTTTTCATGAGAATACGTTCAATGCGTTTAACGCAAAGAAGAAATATTATAATGAATGATACATTAGATCCATTGTTAGATGTCATATCTAAATAAATTATGGCATAATTTTACTAGCTATAAACTATGCCCCCATTAACAGCCTGCAAAATGAAAGCAAAACTGGCAATTATTTTATAATTTCTTAACAGGGTTGTGATAGCGGTCAATAAATAAACAGAGATATTTAGCGCTTTAAATTTAAATTTATAAACTAAATATTCTCAAAGGTCTGTATATGGAACTCTTTCACTTACTGTTATAATATTTGTATTAAAAGCAGAATTAGATTTAATATAATTTTTTGTTTTTCGTAATTCATCGTATCGTATTTAATTTTAAATGAAGATATATACAAAAATGATAGCATACCTCAAGTGAGATTGTGAGGCTTCGTATAAAAAGTATTAAAAAAAAATATAGATATGAGTTTGACAGACGTTTTTCTATGTACCATAGGTGACAAATGAACAGGTAGGTTATCTAATGTTAAGTGATCACCACCGTCCATAGACACGAACAACACCAAGGGAGTAGAAAGTGATGGAGAGTGAGAGTGGGAAACTGAGACAGACGGGACATGGGTCTCCGGCGTTCTTACTGACTAAACGAAACGCAACAATACAAGCACTGTTACTTCACGCCGGTTTTCTGTGGGAGGATGGTACTATCCCGGGCGAGCCGGTCTATATACTGAAACTATAAATAGCTTTAGCGTGGCTCTTTCACTACTGTACTTACTGTAGTGTACTTTAACGTATCTCAGTCGAACAGACAAAATAATTTACGTGATTGTAGTATGCCTTACATAAGCACTTAGGCGTTCCTATGAACCTATCATAAAATTATTCACAACATCGTAAAATATATAATTATTCATTCTATCGCCGAGAAGACAATTCACCTTTTTCTTGTATACATATGTATGCATGTCCTAATGTCCTATATATAATATCTCTGTAGCTCAAACCACTCGATGTATTTCAACATCTTATTCAGAAACATAAACCGTATGATATTTTAAGTACGTTAATAAAGAGAAATTTCGTAGTCAAGCTTTTAATAGTGTCAATAACTAGCGGGCCTGGCGGACGTTATCCCGCCCCGATAATAATAAAACCTTGACAAATTATATACCTAAACCTTCGTCATGAATCACTATATCTACTGGTGATAACTGCATGAAAATCCTTTTAGTAGTTTTCGAATTTATCGCGAACAGACAGACAGACATGGCAGAGGATTTTGTTTTATAATATTTAGTGATATCGCTTCTTTGTAATTACTTTTATTTCAGTAGTAAACTAACTAATATTATAAATACGATATATTATATATAGCAGGAGTACAGAATCGAACATACAGTATCTTTCATATCGAAAAACGTAATGTTCTCGACAGATATGCCAAATCTATATTAATACGAGCGAAACCGCGAAAAATAGCCAGTTGATTTAGTGCAGGAAAAATTATGCCTCGGATTATATTGCGTAACGTGGAAGCCATTCTCTGAAACATATACAAGTGAAACGCGAATTAAATTACATTTGAAATAATAATAAAATAATTTCACTTTCAACTCCTTTACTATAACAGGAAAGCATATCGTTTAAATATTAGACTACACCTGACATCGTTCCCATAATCGACGCCTTTTGTATTAAATTAAGTAATTAACACTTGTTAGCTCCTGTAACAGAACAATTATGCACTTATGAAACCATACACTACACACACGGCCGTTCAAATAAACGTTCCATTTTCGCATACGTATTGTGTAACACGCACTGAATCGCCCAGTGTATATAGAACCATTCATGTAGTAAATTATCTATATAACATCGTAATCATATATAAATGTCCGAATTATTATAAAATGCAAAGAAATTTATGCTTTATTGAATGCTTATGCTTCGCTAGCTTTTGCTGGCGACTTCGCTTTTGTTAATGTAAATTTGACCTATCCTTTGTGGATAGCGCTTCTTTCCGGTCGAAATGTATATATATATCCTGTGTCCTTTTTTGTACCCCTGAAAGGGTTACGTTACAGCGCGAAAGGGTAACAAAGAAACTCGTATTCTCAGTTACAATATAAATTAGGAGACGTTTAAAACAGTGTATGATTGATTGAAAACTTATGATTTAAATTTGATCTATTCAACGAGAACAGATTTTTTTCCTGGATGAAAGTTACTGTATGCTTTTTTCTGTACTTCTGGCAACATGAACAATTTAACAACATAATAACATAATAATTATATGTACCCTTGTTAAGCACCACCAAATAATCTTAGACGTACCGAATAGCATATTCACTTGAATGATATCAGGCAAAAAAGTTTGTATGATCAACGATGATATAAGTAACAATAAAAATCATAAAAATTCAGGATTATTATAATAGGTCTTTACCTATGAAATTGCCATTCTGCAGTACTGGCCATTTCAAATCAAAATAATTTTTGTTTAGCTAAGTATTCTAATTTCAAATTAATTTTATTTTAAAAACATTGAATTATTTTTCCAGAAGTAGTCATTTGTTTATTGATTAGTGTTACATTGTCATCGCATTACAATCTTTTTGTCATCATGGATTCGTTAAAAGAATAATTATGGAATATGAGTACCATCATGGCAGCAACGCGGCACAAGCGGCACGCAACATCAACGACGTTTACGGAGCTAACACTGCAAACCAACGCATTACCTGTTATTGGTTTGCTCGCTTCCGTTCTGGGAATTTTGACCTAAAAAATGAACCTCGCGGTCGTCCAAAGACTTTGGTCGACAATGATGAATTAAAGGCGATTGTGGAAGGTGATGTTACACAATCTACGGCTGAATTAGCAGCAGCTTTCGACGTTAGCGTCAAAATAATATTGGTTAATTTGCATCAAATTGGCAAAGTAAAAAAGCTTGACAAATGGGTGCCCCACGAACTCAATGATCGCCAGCGCGAAGTACGCTTCAAGACGTGCTTTGCACTGCTCAACAGACACACAAATTAAGGAATTTTGAACCGAACTGTTACCTGTGATGAAAAATGGATTCTGTTTGATAACCACAAGTACTCAGCAAGATGGTTGGATCCTAGTTCAGCACCTAAACAATTCCCTAAACGAAAACTTACCCCTAGAAAAGTGATGGTCACTGTTTGGTGGTCTAGCAGCGGTGTGATACATCACTGCTTCTTACCAAACGGGGTGAGCATTACTAGAGATGTGTACTGTGAAGAACTGAACATAATGATGGAGAACCTGGCACATCTCCAACCAGCATTGGTCGATCGCTCGTCTCCGCTGCTCCTGCACGACAACGCGCGACCTCATACTGCACAGCAGACGGTCTCCAAGTTGCAAGAACTAGGGTTGGAAGTTCTCCGTCATCTGCCCTACTCACCAGACCTTGCGCCTACAGATTACTACTTTTTCCAGAATTTGGAAAACTCCTTGGTGGGAAAAATATTCAATACCCGAGAGGCAGTACAAAATGCCTTTGAAGAATTTGTTGCCTTCCATCCAGCTGATTTCTTTAAGAAGGGCATCATAAACTGCCACTGCTTTGACAAAGATGCATTGATTGCATGGGTGACTACTTCGAATAATACAAATAAAAAATACATGAAAAAAATTCGTTTAAACTTTTTCATACAAAACGGCAATTTCATAGGTAAAGACATAAAATATTTACAAAATGTTGAGATGTATAGATGCGTCCTCTATTAGTGAAGCTTCGAACTGTTTGTTATGTGAATTCGGCACACGCTTGTCATTTATGTTCGTTGTAACGTAATAGATGGCGCTAAAATAATAATACTAACATTACCTCAAAACAAATAGATGGCACTTTATTGTAATTACCTTATAAGAGCATTAATTTTAAAACACTTCGAAAGTTAAATATCCGTCACATGACCGAAAGGTCATACGGTTTTTATAACAATATTGTTAAGTTATCTGATTGTTCATTTACCTTATACTATTGCGTTCAAATAAATAATTGTGGTAGTCTGATTCATTTGAATAAGCAGTGTGGTATTCAACGTAAATAGTAGGTAACTTTCACCGCTGTTTATATAATTACCTAGTAGATTGTTCGCAGTTTTCATAGCATATAACCAATAGTAACATGAACATATGAATAAACAAAAGAATTGAGTTATCCATTATCCACTGTATGTTTTCAAAAAACGAAGGTTTTAAACTGTTTGGACTGCATCAGAAATGACGCCATAATATAATGTTCATTACTTTTGTTCGTCAATTAAATTCTATTTCCTTTATTACATTACTATTTTTTTTTCAGATATATCTTAGATTTTTCTGGATGAAAAATAACCTATGTTTTATACTGTGCTTCTGATTACGTTCATGCAAATTTATGATGGTAGGTAGCGTTGTTAATGATTAAGGCGTGAAAGTGCAAAAAACAAACACTAACTCTCACATTTTATTGGTTAGGATTTCCAATTCGTGACATAATTCTCTATAAACGATTGTTCATATATTTCCCCAAAAAACGATATTAGGTTACGTAAATACCAGATTACGAAATCTTGTGTTATCAATGAATACGAATTTAATTAAACATAATGACTCAATAACGATTTTAGAAGAAACATCTTAATTATTTATACTATCGAAGTAGGCACGTATAGCTATTATTGGTTTCAGCCTGAATGGGTCGGCTCGTCCGGGGTAGCACCACCCTCTCACAGAAAACCGACATGAAGAAACAGTGCTTACATTGTTGCGTTTCGTTCGGTCAGTGAGAGCGCCGGAGACCCATCTCCCCTCCCCTCCCTTCTCCTCTTCCTTTCCCTCCCCCTTTCTGTCCATTCCCACAAACACAGGCTGGCAACGAACTTGCGACTGCTCTGGGGTTGCTAGTGTCTATGGACGGCGGTGTTCGCTTAACAACAGGTGACCCGCATTTTCGTTTGTCTCCTATGACATAAAAAAACATATAAATATATATTTCATTTTTTTTTCTTTTCATTGTACGATGACCGACTGCGCCTTACCTGATGGTAAGTAAGCATAGGGCAATATAACAATGTAAAAAAACAGTGCATGTATTGGCTTATATATATTACATTATATATATGAGTTTGCTTATAGCCTATATACTATACGAATTCCCATAGTATCAATACGTAACTATACAAATTTTTTGTTTTTTTTTTTTTTATATCATAGCAGGCAAGCCAACAGGCGAGTTACCTGATGATTACCTGATGTTACGTGATCACCGCCATCCATAGACACTAACAACACCAGGAGTATCGCAAATGCGTCAATAGGCTGTGTTTGTGAGGAATAAAGGAGAGAAAGAGGAGAGCGGGAGGGGAGAGAAAGAAGGTGGGTCTCCGGCACTCTCACTGACCGAACGAAACGCAACAATGTGAGCACAGTTACTTCATACACACAACGTCGACGGTCGTAGATTCGAATCCTTACTCGGAGGTTTCGGGGAAGGTCAACATCGTGAACTTAGTGGTCGGGTCTTCTTGTATTCCGGAAGCTGCATTTGAGAGCCAGTCACTTTACGTCTAGCGTGTAGTAAATTTTAAATCATATGCTAAATTAATGTCAGGGTGAGATTGTGGTGAAAAACCAAAACTTACAAAATAATGAGAAAGCAGTTCTCTGGCAATCTTCTTCTTCTATGCATATAATAAGAATGTAAATCTAACGTGTTTTTTTTTTTCGTAAAAAAAATGTTGCTCGTGTCTAAAAATAAGAAATGGAACACATTTAAATCATTTTTAGACATGTCGTTCGTATTAACCACGCGTTACTGCTAAAGTTCACAATAAAGCCTCAGCAATAAAATCATAAAGCATATTCTCAGGAGTAACTAATTTTTTGTTTCAGTAAAATTGATCCACTCTATCAAAATTATTGTAATTTGAATGACGACTGGAGTTAAGTACGAGAGAAGAGTAGTAATCTATACTAATATTATAAAGCTGGAGGGTTTGTTTGTTTAGTAGGTTAAACGCGCTAATATCAGGAAATATTAGGTTGCGCGATACGGTGACACACAAATATACATCACCGCTACAACACTACACAATCACCCCCACACACGTGCACGCCTACACGCTTACACATTAAAGTGGAAGGGTTTACTTTTTTCTTCCCTTATCGAACTGAAAAACTCTCAATTTTCCAATAATAAATATATGCAGGAGTTGTTGAGGCGTGTATGCTTGGTGCACATATACGGTTCAACAACTCATACATATATGAATAGTTAGTTAGGTTAGCTAAGATAGGTCGCGATTTTGCATGCAACAGGCAACAGCCAAGCCGAGGTGTGCCGTGCACCCTTGCGCTGGTTGCCAAAATAAAATCGGCTGAGTGCCTTAAGCGCTCGCCTTAGTAGTCCGGTGAAGCTGTTAAGACCTTGCTGGGTCAATAACGTAGTCATTTCGAAAAAAAAAAAAACAGGAAATATTGGTCCGATTTAATAAATCCTTCCAATATTAGATAACTCATTTTTCAAAGAAGGTTATATATCATTAAGACCAATAGGACCGGAGCACCAATGAAGTATGTTTCAAAATCGTGTTTTTTTTCCTTTTGACAGCTTCCGTTGCGTATTAGCATTAGCTTAAAGTAACTATTCCACGCGCACGCAGAAGCTAGTATATCATATATCTTTATAATAGCACACTCCTGTCTCGTAATTCAAACATGAGTATAATAATCTGCTAACTAATACTATAAATGTGAAAGAGTGTCCGTTTGTTTGTTACTCTTTCAAACTTTAACTACTTAGATGATCACCGCAAAGAAAATTATACACGCTGTCAGGAATACATAAAAGGACATAAGGTACCTTTGATATAGAAAAATGTACTGTTCAAGAGAGATATATCAAATCGAAATAAACACGAGCGAAACCATGAATAAAAACTAGTATTAAATAATATTATTAACCGCCAAAAGTGAGCTTTACCAAATGTATTATACATTTTCTCAGACATGACAGAAGTTTTAACACCACGGCTTATTTAAATTAAGCCTTTGTAACAGTTTTCACATAAGCTGATAAACACACTTTCAAACATCAGATTCTTTACGACCATATTCATAATTACCTCTTGCCTACGAGTTTGTTGTCATGAAAATGTCTTTGTTATAGGAATTACGTAATCTAAACCAATGGTGGCTGTACAATACTTTTTAATCGAGATTTTAGCACTTTAATATTTCTACTAATTTTAATTTATCCCTGTTGAATTTTATCATAACTGACTAGCCCATATAAAGAAGTTTAGTGATATTTAATATTTAGATCAATAATACTTTGAAGTTCCTCTATCTACATGCAAAAATCATGTCATAATCAGTTCAGCAATTTTTGAGACTAACCGTGGCCTTGACAAATGTTTTATATAAATATATAACATCCATAATTTATAGCAAAATTTAAACAATTGTAGGTTAAGAATGATCGATATTCATCGATGTTAAATAAACATCGATGTTTTGATTTCGATAACATCGACATGTCGATGTTAGGGGAATAAAATAGCGAAATATCAATAGCTTATTTGGGATCTAGCGCTGGATGTACCTGCTAACCATCAAGTTTAGCTATTTCACACTAGATGATACTGACCAATGTAATCGAAATAGGCCGTACAAATTGTTTTCTTCACATTTCTTAAGAGAAAAAGGAAAAAGGGACAGCTTAAGAAAGGCTTTTTTCCAAAGTAGGTGAACTCCTGTACCAACAACGGAACAGACAAAATGGAAAACATCTGCACAAGTTATTTTTTTTAAAGGACTGTGACCAAAAAATACTAGGGATGTTGCATTTTTTCTTATAATTTACCTTCAATAATAACAAACATTTAATAAATAGAATAGACAGTTTTATTTGCTACGGAAAAATCGATGTTTTTAGACATCGATGTTTTGCTGTCGATGTTTATTCTACACCGATAATTGTAGATCGATGTCAACAACAATGTTTTTCTAATATCGATCATCCCTAATGTAGGTATAAGCTCTGTCTATAAATCTTGACTCTTCGTTTGCCTATGCATTAGTAGAATAGGAATAAAATCAACATTTCAATTACAAATATTATATTGTAAACAGCAGTCAGGCTGTAAAAATGAAGGACATTGTTTTATTTTGCGTGGCTGTAAGCTACTTTTACCAGTTGCTGATGACGTTCGTTTAAAGGAAAAACTGAACATAACAGTCATACGTGTACGTAAATACGGACTCATCATCAACAATGTAATTCCAGACTGATTCAAATTTCATTAATATTTTTAAATGTATCGGAATATTTATGTGTACAAAAAATACTGCACTGACCTTATATAGGATATATTTAAAACATTTTTATTTAGATTCATACAATAATATATTTTATAGTAGTATTCTCTTCATTCTAAATATATATTACGTCACACGTTAAGGGGTTAGGAGGGGTCCTAAATTTTGTTTCGTCACATTTCCAAATCTACGCGTTTTTTTTCGAACTAACTGTGCTATTGACCTGGCAAGGTCTTTACAGTTTCGCCAGATTAAAATCTATGTGTTAAAACACGAACTTTGCACCATTAGCGAAATACTCAAAAACATTTGCAACCCTATCTGTATAAGCATAGGATTCAAATTGTTTTGTCGGACACTCGCTCTACTAGTGCCACGCGACACGCACCGACGACCTAGCGCCCTTTGATTAATGCCTTCAAACACCGCGCCTAAGTGTTATTGCTTTATAAATTAATCTTTTTTTGTTTTGTTAAATGAAATGTTTTGAGTTGATGACTGACCGAACGAAATGGAACAATACAAGAAATGTTTCTGGATATCGGTGTTTTTGTGAGAGGTTGGTACTACCCGAGCCGACGTAGTAATGCTAGTGTGTTATGCTAGTACTATTGCTAGTGTAATAGCTTCATCGTGGCTCTACCACCTATCGCGTGGTTCTAGCGTGGCTCTACCTATAACAATCTCATGTGTTCATCTTGCATACAGAAGGAAAAACAGAGAAATTGAGAAAAAAATATACTTTGCTTACAAAAATTTCTTAGTCTTTTCTAGTGCATATAAAAATCGTGGCTTTTTGAAACTTCACTAACTTTATATTAAATTGAGATATCGTTTCTTTAGAAAAAGATCAATTGTCTGCAAATTAAATAAATAAAAATCTATTTAGTAATTCTTACTGAACACGTACAACCATACACCTAATAGAGGTGCAGCTGTGAAGGCCCAAAATAACGTCAATAGCGTAGTCAGTTCGAAAGCAAAAAAAAACCTAATAGAAGTATTTTATTTAATACTAACTGTAGCCACGATTTTGTCCGCGTGAAACCTTAAATAAAGAACTGTAATTAATAAAGTCATTTGAATCAAGTCTATTTACTAATATACTTTTCTCTCGTACTTACGCCGCGTCGTCATTAAAATTACAATAATTTTTAATAGAGTAAACCAATTTTAATTAAACAACGACTAAGTTATTCTCGGAGATATGCTTTATGATTTTCTTGGTGTGGTTTTCAACCGAGCACTTTATCAGCGATACGTGTTCACCAACAGACAGACATTCCTAGACATCTGTAATCTTTTTTTCACAAAAATTGAAAAAGTACAAACACATTACATACACATTATTATTATATGTATAGAAGATTGTTGGAAACTTTTACATACACGTGTCAATTTTTTTATGACTATATGAAGTGAAACAAACTTTCATCAAAATCAACAAATACCCGTAGTGAAACTTGATTATGTATGTAGTAATAAGTCGGACTTGGTTTTTTGTAATGCAGTCAAGTTTATTACAATACTTATGTAAATGTAGTTGTCTTTATGACTAAAACTTAGCAAATATTATTATTAATATAATTTCAGTACGTGGTAGAGCCACGCTGAAGTTATTATTGGTTTCAGTATGAATGGGTCGGCTCGTCCGGGGTAGGACCACCCTCTCACGGAAAACCGACGTGAAGTAACAGTCTTTGCATTGTTGCGTTTCGTTCGGTCAGTGAGAACGCCGGAGACCCATCTCCACTCCCCTCTCCTCTCCTCTCCCCTCTCCCTTTCTCTCCATTCTCCCAAACACAGGCTGGCAACGCACTTACGACTCCTCCGGGGTTGCTAGTGTCTATGGACGGGGTGATCGCTTAATAACAGTTGACCCACATATTCGTTTGCCTCCTATATGATATAAAAAAAATGAGACACATGCTACATGCACAAATATATTTTCAAAGCAACAATTGACATCAATTCTATGACAACGGACAATCGATATTCAGAACAGCTTCTAACTCCTAATTTACATCTATCATTCTACTCCTATATTTCACTCTCCCGATAAATAGTATAAATTACAAATATATGCACATACATTTGACAAACTATCGTTAATTTCACACATATATAAATACTTATATAGAAAATTCTTTAATAATATTAATCTCATCTTAATAACTGAAATTGTCTTACTTAAACATAAATACATCAATAATTTTATGAGGAACAGCTCATTCAAGCGTATCTTTCAAACTTCTCAATCCTAGGAATGTTATTATTAAATAATTAAAGCTCAAGTAATACTATACGCCGAGAACCCTCGGCTAGGCTCGTGTCAGCTGTGTTCTCCACTAACGCTCCGTACCCTTCTTATCAGTTCTTCCACTTTCCTGTACGGGCTCTGACATCTCTCTTGATTAGAGTCTATTAAGTAAGGTTCAGATTCAATGTCCCGCGGATCGGGTGTATAGCAACCGCTAGAAGTTTCTATCTTATTTATAAATGGTTCTACATCGGGTACAACAGCCGTAGTTGTTCCAACAGCTCCATTCTCTTCAACTATACTACTTTCGATTTCCCTCTGATGTAACCAGATCGGTGAGTGTACGTAAATCCTTGGTCGCTCTCTCAGAGCATTACACCTCTCTAACGCCGGTCTTCGTATAGGAGCTGGCGGTCTATATGCTGTTGGTATTGGAACCCCTCGACCAATCATACAACAGAGCAACCCTTTCATTGCAGCTCGAAAATCTTTTAGATGATACGCGTACAATAAAGGATTTATAGCTGAATTTAAATGGGAGAATATTATACAAAAGTATGTGAGAGTGTTCGGAATATCCAGTGATGGCATGAAGGCTTTTGTAGCATTGACAGTGTAAAGCGGCATCCAACAGAGAATAAAAAAGAAGACAATGATAGCGAGGTTCTGCGTAGCTTTGACTTCCCGCTTTTGGGCAGCACCGAGTACTCGTAGCATGGTACCACCGCCTGAGATCCGTCCTCGACTACCTCCAACTGTCATGACCTCGCTCAGCTGTAATAGAAACAAATATATTTTTTCAATCATAGTTGATAAATGATAAAATGTTATACCTTTAAACGAGCAATTCTTGTATATTTTTATATATTCAGGATCTCGGAAACGGTGTCATCTATTTCCGTGAAACTTATACTAAGATAGGTAGTTTCGGGGACGATAAATCGATCTAACTAGATTTCATTCATAGAAAACTTGCTTTAGCTGAATTTTTAGGAAATGAAAAAATATAGCTAGAATATAAAAGTAAATTTCTTCGACGCGGTCAAAACAAAAATAGCTCAGATGGAAATCAGTTGCTTCGAAAATTCGTGTAACCCTAGTTCGAATCCGAGCGAAAGAAGAAGCGATATTTTTTTTTTTTTTTTCTGTGAAAAAATGTTAATTTTGCAGGGCAAACCTAACAGTTTATTTTAATTTAAAAATGTTTTTTTTTTTTAAACCGAGCTAGGCTCGGTCGCCCAGGTACTATAATTTTAACCAACCCGCTCAAACTTCGCGTTGCAAGTATTTACAAAAGATTTGGATTCATTATGTGGCACTTTAATATGTACAGTTTGTCAAGGTCATAAAGCATTTGTTGACTAATTTGTAAACTACACACAGACACCTTTTTGTTGCGTGTAATTTTAAATCTTCAACATCTAAGATATTCATTGTAATAATATATTCCTAGGCGTTATTTCGGTCTAGATTAAATTCCCAACGTAAGTAAAGTATGTAACTGGAGACTAATATGGACTTTTGTATAGAAATTTTAAGTTGTACAATTCTGTAGTACATTATTTTTATGTATCCCACAAGGTTTCGCCAGCGTTACTAATGTGAGCTCTAGCAAATTTATTTTAGGCACTCAGCTATAATCTATATACTTCTATCTACTTTACGTCAGTATAACACACGTGTACATACATATAAATCCTTTGGAAAAAAAATCTAAAAAACGTCTCAAAATCCGTTACGTAATTTAAACATACTAAAGGGAACACTTAGATATGAAAAAAGATTCTGTTTTATAATTTTTACTATGACTATTATGCTTTACTATTATAAATAAATTAAGATTCTGAATACAAACTCATTATATTTAGAAAAAGCTAACCTATACCTATACTTAATTTAACTCCTTTAAACTAATTTAATTCCTTTACACGAGAGTATACAAGAAATGGCTAACGTTCTAGATAATATAGAAAATAATTATACCCTAAGAGTATAATATAAATGACATATCAGCTCCCATGAAAGTTTGTAATTACTTTCCCAGTACATATTATTAATGCAGCTACCATATAGGTATTATAAAAAAAGGTTCAAATAAAAAAAGACCCTAATTTTTCAAACATTAATTCGTACTACTGAACTGTCACTCCAATTACACACGAGCAGCTTATTTAATTCTCTATCCGTTCAATTGTACCAAAGTGATGATAGTAATGAACCATTTGATAAATATTCGCATTGTAAAACTATTTATAAAGAGGTCCATGACCTTCGGCCAATAAACTGCTTTGAATTTAAATAGACTAATCTCCTACTCGTAATTCGTATTAAATCACATACTCGTACATGTTAGAACGGATTCACAATATTTTAATATATTGCGTTTTAAATTCTCTCTGTTCTTGTGAAAAATATAACTGGTTTGTAATATAACACAAAGACAATATACTTAGTAATATTTTAAATGCGAATATAAGTTTTTTATGTCATAGGAGGCAAACGAAAAGGTGCTCTGATGTTAAGTGATCACGATCGTCCATAGACACCAGCAACACCAGAGGAACCGCAAGTGCGTTGCCAGCCTATGTTGGTGGGAAAGGGGGAGGGGGAAGGGGAGGGAGAGAAGGGAAGGGGGGAGATGGGCCTCCGGCGCTCTCACTGACCGAACAAAACTCAACAATGCAAACACTGTTATAATTTTTTATTTTTTTTTATTCTGGAGAATGGGGCTATGCAGGCCTTTAATGGTCCTGTAACACTGCGACCAGTAGTGATCTATTGTGATCGCCCCATGTTACTAAAGCTCCCCGCCTAGTCCTATAGTATTTAAGAACTGCAGGATTTTTTTGGCTGAGAGCATCTGTACCTCATCCGGAAGCAATACATGCTTTCCTAGAATCCGGTTTCGTGTATGCTTTAGTGGATCACATTCGCACAAGAGGTGTTTGGGGGTCTCATCTGCACTATCACAGAATCTGCACTCTCTTGTGCTCTGGACACCAATGTTGTGCAAGAGCTTTTTAAGACAACAGTGTCCAGTGAGTGCTCTCACTAAAACCCGTATTTGATTTCTACCGAGTGACAGGGCCTTACCAGCATATCGCTGATTAAATGCCCTGATGAGCTCCTTGGAATGGTTTTGTCCTGGCAAGTTGTGCCAGAATGTTTTAGCTTCTTGATTGTAATGGTTTCTAAGGGTCAAGAGAGCTAGGCTTTTGGGTATTCCACAGAAAGGTTCTGGACCGATGTGTATTCCCATAGCCCCTGCTTTTGCAAGTTCATCAGCAACTTCGTTGCCACGAATGCCTGCATGCCCTGGAACCCATCGCAAAATGAGTCTGTTTTTTTGTCCCAGACTGTTGTGTGTGTAATACAGCCACGAAATTTGACACAAGTTTCGACTCAACTGAGTCTGAAGCAAGTGCCAGTAAGGCTGCCTGACTGTCCGAGTGGATATAAATTGTATGGTTAACGTAGTCTTTTTGCAGATTGATATGGGCACACTCTAAAATAGCGTACACTTCTGCTTAAAAAATGGAGGCGAAACAACCAAGGTTAGTACGATGCCTAAACTTAGGTCGCTCCCCATAAATACCACTGCCTACGTTAAGTCCCATTTTGGACCCATCAGTATACCACAATAGGCTACCCGGTTTCCACGTTATTTCACTGTTAGTCCAGGAGTCCCGTGGTGGTATGTCTACTGTGTAGAATTTTGTAAAATTAGTTTCAGCTATTTTTATATCTGATATCATACCTAAAACTGGGGTTTCTATCACCGAGTCCAGTATGGATCTCAAGGACAGGGATAACCACTACGCTCTTCCCTGTACGTACATTCTGTGCATTGTTGACCTCGCCACCTTTTCTACATGTAGGTGAAGGGGCAGAAGATTCAACACAGCTTCCAGAACCGCTCCAGGGGAGGTCGACATAGCTCCCGTCGCTAAGATAGACGCTGTCCTTTGTACCGAAGCTAAACGGGTTCTAACAGTTAACTGGCTAGTTTTACCACTCCAGAGCACACAGGCGTACGTTATTGTCGGCCTGACTATTGTGGTATAAAGCCAGATGATCAGCCTAGGATTTAAACCCCAGTGTTTACCAGCCAGTCGTCCGCATATACCCATTGCTAATTTTGCTTTTTGATTTGAAGCATCAATCTGTTTGTTCCAAGTTAATTTTTGGTCTATAATTACTCCCAAGTACTTGGTCTCTGTTGAAAAGGTAATTGTCTTGCCATTTAAAGTAGGATGTACTAATTTGTCAAGACGCCTTTTTTTCGTTAATGGTACCAATACTGTTTTGTCTGCATTGACTTTTAACTCGTTATCGTTGCGCCATTTGTGAATGGCAAGTAGTGCTTTCTGCATAAGGTACGAGATAGTACTTTGACAGAAGCCTCGGACAACCACCACCAGGTCATCGGCATAGCCCTGGATGTCTATCCTCAGTTCGTGCATCTTATGCAGGAGCTGGTCAACCACCAAGGTCCATAATAGGGGTGAAGACACTCTGCCTTGAGGACATCCCCTTGTGGTTACCACCTCATAATTTGTGCCATGTAGTGTCAGTTTGACTGTTCGATTTGTAAGCATTGCTTCGATCCACTTGGTGATAGTGGTATCTTCTCTTTTGATCACAAGGCCCCGGATCAAAGTTTTTATTGGGGTGTTATCAAACGCACCCTCAATATCTAGAAATGCACATAGTGCAATTTGCTTGTCTTCCAATGCCTTTCCTATCTTGTCTGTCAGACATAGCAGGGCAGTTTCGGTAGATTTACCTTTGCTATAGGCATTTTGGTTAGCGTGTATAGGGTTTGTGACTAATATCATCTCCCTAATATATTTATCAAGTATCTTCTCCAGTGTTTTGAGAAGAAAAGATGTAAGGCTTATGGGTCTGAAAGAATTCGGTAAAGCATAGTCTGTCTTGCCGGCCTTAGGTATGAATAGGACTCGTACTTTTGTCCACAATTCAGGTATAAATCCCCATGCAAAGCTAGCTCTGAAGATCTTGACTAAAGTCGGTGTTAGAATGTCCATTCCTTGCTGTAAAAGCACAGGTTGTATTCAATCCTCACCGCTTGATTTATATGGTTTAAAAGTTTTTATAGCCTATTTCACGTTCTGTGGACTTATGATTACTGTCGCTCTACGCCAGTCCTCCAACTTACTTAATTCGCTTTGCGACATAGGACTCTCAGACCCTGGAAAATGGACTGAGGTAAGAAGCTCCATAGTCTGCTTTTCATTAGCAGTAAAATTACCATCTGGTTTTTTGAGGAGCTCTATTTGATTAGGTTTGTCCTTGGCTAGCACCTTGTGAATTCTTGCTCCGTGATGCATATTATTTATTTCCTCATACAATTTCCTCCAAGATGCCCGCTTGGCTTTCCTAATTTCTTTGTTACAGTTGGTTAGCGCCGCTAGCTTCCCATTTTTTTGTCTTTTTGGCTCTATTAAAAAGATGTCTAGTTTTTTCCTTCAGTTTCATGAGTTTTTTGTTCCACCAAGGTACTCGTCTTGTTGAGGTCTTTTGCCGTACAGGGCAACTTCGCTCAAAGGCGTCTACAATCGCCGTTGTAAGAGCAGTTGTTGCCACTTCTAGACTCAATTGTTCTGATAGATTTAGGGACTGTTTCCAGGTTATATCTCAGGTTATCTCTATAAGATGCTCAATGAGTATTCCTAGGATCCCTATATATAAAGTTCTCACTTTGTAGCGATCTTGATAGTTCATATTTTACATGGCTGTGATCAGACGTTGAGTTTTCGTCACTTACATGCCAGTCAGTTATGTACCTAGCAAAATTTTTTGTGGCGAATGAGATGTCCAGAACCTCTTGTCTAGTACGTGTTACAAAGATTGGTTTAAAATTACTAGAGTGTGAGAAGTGATAAAATCGTAAAGCAAACACTGTTACTTCACGTCAGTTTTCTGTGAGTGGGTGATACTACACCGGGTGAGCCGAACCAATCATGCTGAAACCAGTTATAGCTTCAGTGTGGTTCTACCACCTATAAAATTGTTTGTTATGCTTAAAAACTCAACCGATCATCATAAATTTCTGCATAAACGTTGTTGGAGGTAGAGATGGGTATAGGGTACCTTCTATCTAGAAATAACGTAATTATTTAAAAGTACATCCTAAGTTCTTCTGGCGATACGTGAAAGAATTAAAGAGCGTAAATAATATACCTAACATGGTAACGTTTAAATCAAAATCCTATACTAAGACGTCAGACATATCCGAGGCTTTCTTAAAATATTTTATTTCAATATATAGACAACCAAATACCTCTGAGAATAACGTTTTAATCAATTCAATACCATTCTATTCAAATATTTCAGAATTGACGATAACCAGCGACATGGTTTTTAAATATCTAACATCTCTAGACTCCAATAAAGGTGCAGGGAGTGATGGTATTCCTCCTATTTTTGCAAAAAACTGTGCAGCCTGCTTAGCAAAGCCATTATCTATTATATTTAATAGATCAATTGTAGAAGGCACTTTCCCACAAAAATGGAAGGAAGCCCTAATTGTGCCTATTCATAAGGGAGGTTCAAGAATTAAAATTGAAGCATACCGTCCAGTATCAATTTTATGTGTTTTTAGTAAGCTCTTCGAAAAGATAGTTTATGACCAAATATATCCCCTATTACAAAAATATATACCAGATAATCAGCACGGATTCATGCGGAAAAGATCAGTGGTCTCGAATCTGGCTGGCTTCACAAATTTTGTAATTGACGTAATGGATCATGGTTCCCAGGTAGATACAATTTACACAGATTACGCTAAGTGTTTTGATCGACTGTCCCATGCAGTTTTAATAAAAAAGTTGGAAGCCATCGGGATACACGGGGATTTGTTGCGTTGGTTTTCCTCATACCTTGACAACCGATCACAAGCAGTTAAGATTGGATTACAACATTCCAGATTTCTTAATGTAACATCAGGTGTTCCCCAAGGTTCACATCTAGGGCCCCTTTTATTTAATATATACGTATGTGACATAGATTCCTGCTTTCACTACGCAGATTTTCTGATGTATGCTGATGATACTAATATATTTTTGCCAATATATACAATTGAAGACTGCATTAAATTACAACAGGATTTAAACAGACTATATGATTACTGTTCATTAAATTTCTTGGATATCAACGTAGACAAATGTCAGTGTATCACCTATACGAGGAAGACGAGAAACGTCATTAAATATGACTATCGTCTGAGTGACTTCACTTTATTGAGACAATCTTGCGTTAAAGACCTAGGGGTAAAGCTAGATAATAAATTATCATTCAAGGACCATTATGAATATATAGTACAAAAATCTTATAAAATGCTAGGCTTCATAACTAGAATTTCAAAACCATTCAAAGACATATCTTCTTTAAAAATACTGTTTTGTGCTTTTGTACGCAGTATCTTAGAATTCGCATCACAGATTTGGACCCCGTGTTATGCTATTGATGTGAAAAGAATCGAAAACATTCAAAACAAATTTATGACATTTCTCAAAAGACGAGGGTTGCTTCTATCTGCAAATAAAGATGAGAACCTTCGTGAACTAAATATGTTAACCCTTGAACAGAGACGTTTAGTAGCAGATTTGATGTTCTGGTATAATATAATCAATAATAACATAGATTGTCCAAATTTGGTGGAGCATATAGGGCTGCGGATTACCCCAAAACATACTCGAAAGCCACGACTCTTTAATGAGCCTAAGACTAACACTAACTATGGTTCTAATTCTATAATGATAAGATGCGCTCACTTATATAATGAAAAAATATCAAATATAGACATTTTTCATGAGTGTTGTAGATCTTTTAAGGCGAAGGTCACGAGAAATATTATAAGCCATACCTCAAAGGCAGATTCCTGACGCATACGCTTGTTTCTTTTCACATATACGTTCGCAGCCATACATCACACATACACATACACATAACATATCATTTGCTTTCGGTACGACAGTAGTAGAATTTGTGTTTTACAGAATTATTATTTCATTATTAGTAGTTATTATCAGTAGTTGTGTTTCTTTTATTTTATTTTAAATGTTTATTACAATCGTTTTTAATTAACATGTAAAATAAGTGATTGATTAATTAGTTCTTATTTTACGTTATAAATATTTGGGTTAGCTATATTAAAACATTTGTATTTATATAAGGAAATCACTTTGGCAAAACTAACATTATACTTGTATTTATTTTAGAATGTAGAGCTGTAGATTTCTTGGAAATAAATAAATAAATAAATAAATAATTTTTCCCAAGGGATGTACCAAATCTACTTAACACGAGCAAAGCCACGCGCAAAGCCTAGTAATATAAATAAAAATCAATTTCCAAATGTACATAAAAAAACTCGTTTCAGAAGGACTGCACCTACTTTACTAAACCTTCTTTTGTTGCGTTGTAATCGTCGGCACAAGATTCATATAAAAGAATATATTTGAAAACCAGAAGTTTTAGGTTAAATAAAAATGAGTGGGACAGAAGACAGTATCGGAGAATAATAATAAGGGAGGTCGTTAAAGGTAATGATAGAATTGATGAGATTAACGCTCAATAGTTCAGCTTCCATATGATTTCAATACGTGGTCCTAATGTTAAGGGAATATTATAGATCAATATTGCAATCATCTGAATAAGGGAAGAGCAACCAGTATAACCAGCCAAAGTACCCGATTAGCGGTTCGGTAGCGAGCAGCGGTTCAAGCCTAGGTTCGATCCCTCGGTAGCCCTTGAGTGCGTTGCTTGCGCGATACGGTGACACACAGATATACATCACCGCTACAACACTACATGATCACCCCCACATACGTGCACGCCTACACGCTTACACATGAAAGTGTAAGGGTTTACTTTTTTTTTCCTTATCGAACTGAAAAACTCTCAATTTTCCGATAATAAATATATGGAGAAGTTGTTGAGGCGTGTATGCTTGGTACACATATACGTTTCAACAACTCATACATATATGAATAGTTAGCTAGGTTAGCTAAGATAGGTCGCGATTTTGCATGCAATAGGCAACAGCCGTGCACCCTTGAGCTGGTTGCCAAAATAAAATCGGCTGAGTGCCTTAAGCGCTCGCCTTGGTAGTCCGTCTGGTGAAGCTGTTAAGACCTTGCTGGGTCAATAGCGTAGTCATTTCGAAAAAAAAAACCAGCCAAGGTATAAAAATTTATATCAATGTTAATTTTCGTTCACTTATTATTTGTATGAAATATTTCTTTAATTATGTGAATATGCTATTATTCCGTTTGATAAACCGCTTTATTTAAATAATTACTAATTTTCTTTAAAAAAAATACAATACTTAGGTGAAATCCAAGTGATTTATTTAGTTATCATCTGCAATTTATAAACTTCAGTAGGTAAGATTGCTTGCTAAAGCTCGGGCTACCATCTAATAATAACCTTGGCAGATTCGTTGAGCAGTTTTTGTTCGATTCGTATCCAATCTCAGACAGACAGACGTATATTATACATGTGTATGGATTCTGCACAATTTTAGCGTTTCGAGGCCATTCGAAAAACATCGGAACTTGTTATTATGGCTTTGATTTTGAGAAGATGTAATAAATATCTTTGTTTGTAAAATTAGGTAATGGTATAGTTATGTATTTGGACTGTAAATAAATACTTGAATATACTTGACTGGTTGGATTTCTAAGGACAAAATTTAAACATAGCCGTATAGTAAAGAATATATAAATATTTGTAATACAGGGCCCATAGTCTAATGAAACGAAGACAGTCGGACTATGGGAGTGCTTATTATATGTAGCTTAGCGTACGTATACGACAACAGTACATAATTTTAAAAAGATTGGTACATTTCAGCACATTTTAGATAAGATTCGATAACTGTTTTATATACCGCATATTTAATGTTATACGCAAATGCTTTATAAAAAAGAACCTAATTCAAATACAATAAAAAGGTAATAAAGATACGCTTTGTAAATACGTTTTCTAGATTTTTTAATGCTAGTAATTAAGACAAATTTATTTGATAAACGACTATCGACAAGGCATTTTAAGACCTAATACTGAGATACAAATAGTTTAATATTTCAACTTCGTCCTGAAAACGAACATTGGCTAACCTCAGATAGGACTGTGATTTTATTTACCATGGATTACGTTACGTTGTCCATTTAAAATTAGGTGATCCTGTAAAAAGATTTTCTATTTCATTTAACTATATAAGAAAAACAAATGTACCGTAAATAATAATAAATTTCTTAGAAGAAATCTCAAGCGCCATCGACATTACAGCGTATATAAGACAAAGAAACAAGCAAAGGCACTCAGATTGTAAATCGTGTGGCAAAAATAACGCAAGGACGTTTGAACAAGCCACGTATCGGCTTTTTAAAACATTTTATATTCTCTGTGATATTGTATACAGATTTTATTAATATCATAGCTTTGTGATATCTTGATCAGGTAGTCGCAGCCTATAAAATCTTATCTTGAATTCTTTAGCAAATTATCAAATTAAATCAAACATTTACCTGCTTGACGACGACGCGATAAATATGTGCGTAGAAAGCGGCAAGCAGAACACTCGGTGTGACAATCGTCGCAAAGTATAGGAACAGTAAA
This sequence comes from Antheraea mylitta, assembly GCA_014332785.1. Lineage (NCBI taxonomy): Eukaryota > Metazoa > Arthropoda > Insecta > Lepidoptera > Saturniidae > Antheraea > Antheraea mylitta. Next base: position 7,128,411 of record JACEII010000003.1, read on the forward strand.
TAGTTGTAGCTCATGACATCAACGAAGTAGCAACCAGTTGTAGTGGCAACGTCCACGTCCGCGTGCCACCCGAACAGCGGGAGAAGTCCAACGCCGGCACCCGCTACCCAGCATACCGAAATTATTCCTGGAAATCAAATAAAAATGTGAAGCATACTTTTATATGTACTTATATACTAAATTCTACCACTAATCTTAGACAAGACTTACGATACTAAGAGTATATATTATTACGACAGGATGGTTTGAATACAGACCTACGTCAGACAGATCTGGTTTTGGAGTAAACAGAAATTTATTCGTCACTACTATTATATCCATTTCACACTTGTTACGACCAACGTAATAAAAGTAGTTTTTGTTTAGTTTTTACGATAATACGTACTCTGTATGTAATTTTTTTTGTATGAATTATAACTCGAAGGTTTGTTTTCGACATTAAAACTCACTCCAGTTATACAGTTCTTTCTTTCGGTAGTCCGGTGAAGCTGTTAAGACCTTGCTAGGTCAATAGCGTACTCAGTTCGAGAAAAAAAAAATCTTTCTTTAGCTTTAGCATATTACCAAAAATACTTACTCGTAAATCAACACTAATATGAATGTTAACATAAATGTACTATCAATTAGTAATAACTATTTATCTAGTATTTATCGTTTTTATACTTCACTACCTATGTAAATAATAGCTGTAGAATATAGTTAAGTACGTTACGATTACTAGGTCAACAGCGACTAGCAGGAGACGAATTTGCATGGCTATTAAATGTCGTCACACTCAGGCAACAAGGTATTTTGTATTTTTCACCTATTTTATTCTAGGAAAAATAGGTGTAAAATCAACGTGTATCCAATTTGGAATAAAAGATCGGCGATTTGTTTTAATCACGTCCGTGAAAAAATCTGGATTGGTACAACCATTGCATAATAGGTGAATCATTTCAATGAATATTTGTATATTGATATAGTTCAGTGGAAACTGTGTAGGTGGGGAAGTAATTGAAAATACACACTTGAGAGACAAAATAAATTGAAAATCACGCGGACAATGTCGTTCCATACGTTTTCTAAGATACAAATAACTATAAACTTAGATATATATTTCTCTATATGGTAACATTTGATAAGTTCTTCAACTTGCACAGAGATCTACATGTGAAAAAGATTTTGAACAGTGTAATTCAAAACCAGTCACTATAACAAATTTTTCACAGAGTTCCACAAGTCAATTGGATATCCATGATTTTAATCGAGTAATCCTTCACATTGACACATCAAAGTTGAAGTAAAAGTATTCATTTTAGGTCCTGAGGAGACACTTATCAATGTAAAAACTGTAGCAGTTTCGAAATAATATTGAATTTTAGGTTTCCACTTGCACATTATTGCACTCAAAGGTCTGTTTTCCATACATCCTGGTACAATCCCACTGTGGTACAATTTCTAACATTTTATACGTTTACAAAACAATTCTTAAAATGTATGAAAACTAATAATGCGTGAAACGTAATAAAGCATGTAACTACCGCAAATCTTCATTCCATCTAGCCGAGGTCGCCTCGTGCTATGTTTGCCTAAACGCCGGGCTGTTAACAGTCGGAATTTCATCGTAATGTAAACATAATTTTAATTCAACTCGCTTGTACTTATACTATTATTTATTTACGCATGTGGTCGCTTATTTTATTTTACACTAGTATGTGAGGTTAAGTATAAGATATAGCGAAACCGTTGCCTTTATACGCAATTTCCTTAAAGTTCCTAAAGATTATTGTTAGGCATAAAACGGAGAACTCAGAAATAAAATAACTTCGAAGGTTTAGTTAACATTTTCTACATATATTTCTTGGGTAACTTTTCTACTAATATGATACTATACAGTAATATATTTTAATCTATACTTGGGTAACTTTTCTACTAATATGATACTATACAGTAATATATTTTAATCTATACTAGTCTATACTAATATTATAAAGAGGTAAAGTTTGTGAGTTTGTGATGTTGTGACGTTGTAGGGGGCAATCATAGGAACTACTGGTCCGATTTGAAAAATTCTTTCAGTGTTATATAGCTTATTTATCGTGAATGGTTATAGGTTATATATCATCACGCTAAGACCAATAGGAGTGGAGCACCAATGAAAAATATTTCAAAATCGGGATGTTTTTTCCTCTTGAGAGCTTCTGCTGCGTGTTATCGTTTGCTCAAAGTATCTATTCCACGCGAACGAAGTCGTGCGCAGAGGCTAGTGATAAATAAATGTAATACTGTATGAATACGTCCGGAAATAATGTAAATAGCCTTGACTTAAAAACAAAGTCGATATATTCTATACTGATAAATAAATAAAAAATATAATCATATTTATACACTTATCATTATCAAACATTGAGACGAAATGTAGTCAACAAGATTAAAATCAAACGCAAAAACTAATACTTCCGTATGTTTAACTTTTGACCAGAGTTTTATGCAATGTTAAATCGTAATGTGGCCTAGAATCCGCTATGACTCGAAAAAGAGTTGTCTCACAAATGCAACTATTGAAACTTCATAATAGAATGCTAGTCAGACAGGACTTTAAGAATACCTTACCACCATTGGAGGTCTTTGAACCTTTTCCAGACTTCAGACCTCACATTAATTTTTATTGACTTAAAGGTACTGTATAGAACAGTAGTAGTACCTTTAGGTCAATAAAATGTATACTTTTAATATTTTATTCATAAACATTATTGTGTAGTATTAACAATGTCTATGTGAGATTAAATAAATACATTTATTAATTCCTTTTTTCATAATGATTTTTTTCACCGGAAGCTCACGTTCATTGTAGAATACGATTTCGAACCCACAAAGAAACGTACGCTTTCCGAAAACGACACTACAGAAACATCAAAACTTTTAAAACGAGAATATTTCTAAAATGCAAAATATATACAAAACCTATAGAGGAAGAACAGATGACATTTATTAATTGTATTATTTGTCATCGTTGACTTTGAAATTTGTTCCATCAGTTTAAGATATAAAGAGTACACTATATTACAACATACCAAAGCCGTATATAAACATTTAAAACAATATTACTGACAGTTTTTTTTTTTTTTTTTTTT
>JACEII010000003.1:7131626-7179131 GCA_014332785.1 Antheraea mylitta
CAGTTTTTTTTTTTTTTTTTTTTCGAGATGTCTACGCTATTGACCAGCAAGGTCTTAACAGCTTCACCGGACTACTAAGGCGAGCGCTTAAGGCACTCAGCCGATTTTATTTTGGCAACCAGCTCAAGGGTGCACGGCACACCTCGGCTTGGCTGTTGCCTGTTGCATGCAAAATCGCGACCTATCCTAGCTAACCTAGCTAACTATTCATATATGTATGAGTTGTTGAAACGTATATGTGTACCAAGCATACACGCCTCAGCAACTCCTCCATATATTTATTATCGGAAAATTGAGAGTTTTTCAGTTCGACGAGGGAAATAAGTAAACCCTTCCACTTTCATGTGTAAGCGTGTAGGCGTGCACGTGTGTGGAGGTGATCGTGTAGTGTTGTAGCAGTGATGTATATTTGTATGTCACCGTATCGCGCAAGCTACGCACTCAAGGGCTCCCTGCCGAGGGATCGAACCTAGGCTTGAGCCGCTGCCGTGGGAGGCCTAATCGGGTGTGCGGGAGCGAAATTAACCCCCAGACCACGGCGGCGTGATCTGTGGTTACGCGGGCGTGGGCGTGAGCACGCTCTGTTTCGAGGGACAGGCTGGTACTGATCGTTCGCTGACGTGATTAAATCAGGAGGGTTGGTAAAAATGCATCGCGGACGTCTTTTATAACGCGCAGCGTTAGGTACGGGTTCATAGTTTGCGGCGGATACCACTAAGGGATTGGGATGATTCGCAGCTTTTTCAAAATAACTAATCGTAAGTGATTTTACGTACGCCCAGATAGAAGGAATCTCTAGGTCTCTATGGAGATCGACTCTCCGAATGTACCACGGAGCACCGGTCACTTTACGTAAAACACGATTTTGGAGAACCTGCAGCTTATGAAAGTTTTCTTTGGACATATGCGCAAAAACGGGGCAGCTATATGTCATCACGGGACGGATACACGTCTTATACAAAGTGAGCTTGTGTCTGAGGGACACCTTACTCTTATGACAAAGTAACGGATGGAGGCGACCCAAGACCATAGCGGCTTTGTTTCGCACTCTGTCTGTATGTGAATTGAACTTTAAACGTTTATCTAATGTGACACCGAGATATTTGACCTCTTCGACCCAAGGGATATCGATTCCGTATAGCCTGATGGGCTCAAATTTATTTGCGCGTTTCGTGGGATCGAAGAGTATTGCGGCACTCTTATCGGGATTAACTTCTATGCGCCATCGACGAAACCATTCACCGAGAGTATGAACGGCTTTTTCGATGCGCTTCCTAAGAAAGTCCGACCGCCAGCCGGAAGTGTAACTAACGGTATCGTCAGCGTAACAACCTACCTCGACCCCCCGAGACCGAGGTAGGTCACTGATGAACAGATTGAAGAGCGTGGGCGCGAGTATGGAGCCCTGTGGCACACCTGAGCGTATCGGGTGGGGCAGCGATAGTTCACCATCCACTCTGAAGCGGAATGTCCTATCAGTGAGATAATCGCGGATAATATGAATAAGCCTATCGGGTACGCGAGATTTACATAATTTATGGATGAGCCCTCCGTGCCAGACCTTATCGAAGGCCTTGGCGATATCGATGAAGACTGCAATTGTGCGTTTCGGTTTACGTTTCGGATCGGCGTTAAATTTAGAGAAAATGTACTCCGTGAGGCGGTGTACTTGATTCGTGCAAGAGTGTTCGGCGCGAAATCCGAACTGCTCAGGTGGTATTAATTTTAAATCTGTGATCGAGAACTGAAGACGGTTCAGAAGGAGCCGCTCGTAAAGTTTTCCTAAGGTATCTAACAGGCTAATGGGGCGATAGCTAACGGGAAGCGTAGCTTTCTTGCCGGGCTTGTGAATACCTATCACTACGGCCTTTTTCCAGACGGCTGGAAAGTGACCCTGGGACATGGCCGCATTGAAGACGCAGGCCAATAGAGCTATGATGCGATCAGGAAGGAGCTTCAGAACCTCGTTCCTGATCCCATCAGGACCTGGAGACTTCCTAGGCTTGAGACGCTTGATGGCGGCCGAAACTTCGTCAAACGTTATCGGGGTTAGGGTATCCGCCGGAGGAGACGCGAGTGCATGCTCTACGGCTGTTTCGATAGACTCTATGATGGAAGGGTCAGTGTTATCAGTGTTTGGCGAACACTGTTTCTCTAAGCTTGCGGCAAGGCATTCCGCTTTATCTATGCTATCGAACGCGGGAGGCAACCCGGGGCCTCTGTCGAGAGGAGGCATTGGAGTGACCATATCTGATTTCAGAGTTCGCGCTAGAGTCCAGTACGACAGGTGAGACGGCTGGAGACCCTCCAGGAGTCTGTCCCACCTGTCGCCCCGGATCTCAGAAATACGAGACTTGACTGTTTTTCGTAACAAACGTAAACGATCGCGATTCTCTACAGACGGGTAAGCGTCGTAAGCTCGAGTCGCGGCGTTCTTTTCCGTGATCAATGCTCTCACGTCGTCAGGGAGTATAAAACGGCGATCGTTCGCCGCTTGTACCTCTTTCAAGGTCTCTCTGACGGCGGTCTGAAGATAATCAACCAGGGAATCGATGGCCGAATCCGCGTCGGCTTTAGACACCAACACGTCCGGAATCCTGTCTAAACTACTAGACGACGGATTTTCTTTAAAATATTGAACGAGTTTCGCTTAATCAGCCACCCTAACCGACGGCGGGGTGAAGTCTGAATTGTGACCTAACTGTAAAACAACCGGGCGATGATCTGAATCCAGTTCGTGTACGACTTGTATGAGTCGTACAGGAAGCGTGATATTTTTTAAGAGAGCTATATCTAATACTGTGGGTCGGCAGTGATCTTGATAGTGCGTGGGTTCCAGAGGGGCTATGACGTCGAAAGCGAGAACCCTACCTAGTTCGTCGAGTATTCTCCCGTTACGAGAGGTACACGGACTATTCCAGATAACATTCCCGCTATTGAGGTCCCCCGCTATAATAACTGAATCTCCTAGATTAAGTAGCGCCTGCAAATCGGATCTTAGCAATTCTTTGTTCGGTGGCAAATACGCGGAAACTAAAATAATATTCGAGTGACCGGTCATACCTAATTTACACACTGACACTTCCATATTGGTTAGCGCGGGCGGATCTAACGGCAAGCAGTACAACGAACGCCTAAAATAGATTAACGTGCCACCCCCGCGGGTTACACGGTCGTTCCTGACTATACAGTAATTTGCGATTCTCGGATTACGCATACTCGGTTTTAACATCGTTTCCTGGATGAGGAAAACGTCAATCTGTCTATCGCGCAAAAAGTCAGCTACTAGATCGCGCTGTGACCGAAGGGATCTCGCATTGAAAAACGAGAGACATAGACCGCGTGGTTTTACTTTATTAAGAACCGTGAATTTTAAGACTTATTTAAAAGAGGGTGACCGGATGATGCGCTGAATGGTGGCTCCGATAGCCGGAAAGCGCGCTAGTGCAGTGAGAAGACCTAGCTCCCCCTCGACCTCTACAATGGCGTGGAAAGCGAGGACCTCCTTCATGTCGTGTTCGCGGAGTAAATGCTTCATCCAGTCGAATTTACCCGAGAGAGAGGATGATGAAGCATAAGCCGCCTGTGGCAGCGGCGCCTGAGACTGGGGTCGTGGGGCCCAGGGGGCCATAGGGGCCCGCCCGGGTTGGGCCGCGTGCGGCACAGAGGGTGGCGAGCGCGATGAGGTAGTGGGCGCGGGCGCTACCGGGGCACGGGAGGCGCCCGGCAGGCCCGGGAAGGCCTCCACGGACATGAGAGGTGGAGGTGGAGGGCGGGCGGTGGCTGCAGGTGCCCTGGGCGCCTGTCTCGCCTGACGGGATCGCTGTGTGCGCGGTGCGCGAGAACAGCCGCGATAGTTCGCGGGGTGACCCGCGTTACCGCACAACACGCAACTCGGAGGTTCCGGAGTACCGGGAGTGCGAGCGCACTCCTTCGTGGGGTGATCACCCAGGCACTTGACGCACCTGGGGCGAAGATGACAGTTCCTCGCCGAGTGACCATAACACTGACAGTTATGGCACTGCGATGGGGTATGGGTCTTGCGTGGGGGCTCTACGGTAATACCGTTTAAATCGCAGACTGAAGTGAGATTAAAAATGGCCTTGCCCTCCTGCGAACGGTCGAGGAGAACTAGCACCATATTATAAGGAGCGCGGGTGCGTGGGTGGTACATCCGATGTACCTCACGCACGGGGAAATTTTTCTCCTTAAGGGAGAGGGTGACGTCCTCGACCGAGATCTCGGCCGGGACGCGGCGAAGCACTACGCGGAGGAGGCGTTCCTCCTCGAGTGCGAAAGTAAAGTACGCTAACTTCGATTCCCGAAGGAATCGAGTCAGCGCGCGATGGTCGGTGGATGTGGGGATTACTGACAGTAATTGATATGAGATAACGCCCACATAATCATATCACTGATGACCAATAACAGAACTTACAATGTACAGACAGCAAAAAACACGTCGAAAATAATAATAAAACAACATCTATACTAATATTCTAAAGAGGTAAAAAAGTTTGTTAGTTTGTGACGTTGTAGGGGGTAATCTCAGGAACTACTGGTCCGATTTGAAAAATTCTTTCAATGTTATATAGCTCATTTACTGAGGATGGTTATAGGTCTAAGATCAATAGGAGCTGAGCACCAATGAAAATTGTTTAAAAATCGGGACTGTTTTTCCCCTTGAGAGTTTCCGCTGCATGTTAACGTTAACCCAAAGTATCTATTCTACCCGAACGAAGTCGCGGGCAGAGGCTAGTATGAGATATATTAATATGCACGCGACCATGTGACCTAAATATTGGTTAATTGCATTATAGATTTATTTTATTTAACGAATTTTTAAGAGAGAGCTGTCCTTCTTGCGGAGGTTAACATTGTTCTTAGACAAGAGGCTGAGCTCTTGCAGCGCCAACATATAGTATACAGTTGCCTAAAGCCAATATTTGTTCCAAACTACTACAGTATTTCAGAAGGCTTTAATTCTAATAAATGTGCAGAAACTAACGATGATTATATTCGTTGTTCACAGTTCACCACAGTGGATGTATAGCCACCATAATATGTCGTCATATCTATTTTTAGAGAGGTACAAAAAAGAGATGATCATTAAATAGACATCACTTTAGACTCGCAAATTGCATGAGCCAAATTCGACTTTGCTTAAATTAGTATCGCCAATTACAACAATCAGTGTCAGGAACCCACACAATAATTCTGTCTATACATTAGTATATCGAAATATTTAGAAACTAGCTTAGTATTTGTTCAATCAGTTTCATATATTAGAGTTCGCTGATATATACTAACAAATATATATAAATGCTTTTTCTTTCTAATATTTTTATTTATACGTGAACCCTGAATAGTTGATTATTACATTCATTTAAAGAAAACTTCGTTTCTAGAATTACATGTCTCTTACAAAATATTTATTAACAGCATAATAGTGATCTATTATGTAAATAGAGGGTGCGGCGGAAGTGGTTCCACCCTGATGATAAAAAATAATTGAGCCGCCACGGAACGCTTGGCAGATGTGAAACATCAAATTTATTTTGTATAAGTTATATGCATAAAAGAACAAATTACGACAGGAATCAGTTATGGCATAATGAAAAGATAAATCTAAAACATTACAAATTAGTTCCATAAAATAATCACTGTTTATATTTTTTTTATTACATAAATATTCATTCTTATTGAATACAAATTATATAAATTAACTAGGCGCTGATGCGGTATGTTTGACGACACATATTAAAGGGTGCTCGGTCTTCGGCGCGTGCCACGTACCACTAGTAGAACAAGTAGCCTACAAGATAGGGGTGCAAATGTTTTTGATTATATCATTAATAGTGCTATGTTTGTGTTCTGCGTCGCCACGCCAACTCTCAAGTTTACCCTCCTCTTATAGATGTTTCACATAAAAAAACCTGGACAAATTATAAACCAAACCTTCCTCATGAATCACTTTATTGACTGGTGAAAACCACATAAAAATTCGTTCACTAGTTTCTTTAGTTTATCACGAACAGACAAAAAGACGTGGCTGATGACTTTGTTTTAAATTATGTAATGATATAGTATAGTCTATAAGCTTATTGCAAATCGCGACAGCCCTAGCCGAGGTGTGCTGTACACCCTTGAGTTAGTCGTCCAAACATCCCAGATCGGCTGAGTGGCTTTAAAACTCGCCTTAATAGTTCGGTAAAGCTGAAAAGACCTTTCCAAGTCAACAGCGTTTTCATTTTGAAAAAAAAAAATATTATTGCAAATCTTTCTTACTAAATATTATAATTTCTTTATTGAGATGGCTTAAATGTAGGTTTTTAAATACTTTTGCTTTTTGATTTTAAGGTTATCAAGAATGATTTTGTACATGGTTATGCTTTTCTAACAGACCTATTTTATGTTCAGGAAGGATAAACCTACTTTTGGCTGCATTTGTAGTACTAGTTGTATAAATCTGGGTGCATTTGTGAATAAAGTGTATAAATCTAAGTGCATTTTTAAAATATAATCTACTGCTATCCGGTGTGCAAATATCTAGTAAAATCTGTTTTCCTTTAAACGAAAAACAGCTGGTGCACTTCTGTATTATGCATTCTCTTGCTCTTATACCACCGAAGTTAAATTGGCACAACATCATGTAAACGTAGGTTCGGTTTAGTGACTCATGACCGGTCGACTATATAAACTCTACTTTCCTTGGGATCATTAAAAATCCACTATCTACGCCTTTAAGACTCTCCACAAACGCCTTACGATTATAAAAACAACCGAACTTATGTATTTTAAACGTTGTTATAATATATCCTAATGAATGAATATTACAAAAAAAATGAATTCCGAACTCATTAAACTGTCTGTGCAGCCATATGATCGTGACAACCCAAAACACAAAAACAAAACAGGTTTGTGTTTGTCTACACGCCATAAGGAAAATTCCAAGTAACCCATTGTATAAAAATATCCAAATATCTACGGACAAAGAATCTGTTTTGTTAATATTAATATAAATTATTGTTTCTGGCCCTTATTTTTACTGACCATACCTTAGACTAACTGTTGCCGGGAAAAACCGCAAACCTTATGATAAACTGGAAAAAAATGCATGCTCTTTCTAATAATTATTATAGAATGTTACATGTATCTAATGTAACATACAGTTTAATGATGATTTTTTATTAACCTACAAGTTGAACTTCTATTACTAGCTTTGGCCCGTAGCTTCACACGTGTTAATATAATTTATCCTAAACACCAGGAACAGTATAAAACCTATATTATGACATTGTTTGTACTCCTGACTACGTATATGCAAAACTTCATGATAATCGGTTCAGTAGTAGAGGCGTGACAGCGTAATAAACTAAAAAACTCGTATTACCATTTGTAGTATTAGTCCTAACTATTTTTTTTTTCTTATATCAATGGAGGCAAATGAACTGGTGGGTCACGTGATGTTAAGTGATCACCACCGTCCATAGACACTAGCGACATCAGGGACGTCGCAAGTGCGTTGCCAGCCTGTATATGAGAGAAGGGGGAGGGGAAGGAAAGGGAAAGCAGGAAAGAGGAAGGGACGTGGGCCTCCGGCTCTCTCACTGACCGAACGAAACACAACAATGCAAGCACTGTTATTTCACGTCGGTTATCTGTTTACTAACTAATAAGGTAACTAATTAATAAAATAGTATTAAGTGTATTCCTAAGTACCCTTTTTTTTTAATGGAAACGCTGTTGACCTGGAAAGGTCTTTACAGCTTCACCGAACTATTAAAGCGAGCGCTGAAGGCACTCAGCCGATTTGGGATGTTTGGGTGACTTACTCAAGGATGCACGGCACATCTCGGCTTGGGTTGTCACCTGTTTTGTGCAAAAATCGCGACCTATCTGAGCTAACCTAAGCTATCTAGATATACGTATATGAGTTATTGAAACATGCATGTGTTCCAAGCATGCGTGCCTCAATAACTCCTATATGTATTTTGTGTCAGATAAATTCCTCTAAACTATATAGCATAGGATAGGATAGGATAAGGAAAGATAAGGGTAGAACTCTTTGTCGTTTATTTCTCTGAAAAAGAAAAAGTACACTTATATTTTATGAAGTATACGTATATGATCAGTTCGTCTCTAAAAGGATCTCTATTTGTCGATATTTTATAAATGTATCGGTATTATCGACATTTATGCTGTTATGAAATTTCATAAAAAAAGACAAAATAAAACCAAACCAGTAGTTCTACTAAGTACTGGGTATAAATATAGAGAACAATTAATAATGTAATACATGATTTCTCCCTAACGGATATCTAATTATTCAATACTATTCAGCTATTGAGTATTAGTCAACCGTTATTATTATTGGTTATGATTATAGTCGGCTACTGTTATCGCAGCGTGCAAGCAAACATTATTCAACAACCAAGACGTGTGAATGAGAGAGCACTCAATAATCACGCTCAAAATCACGATATGGACGACGAATTTCCTTAAATTATACAATCGTTGAAACACATTTTAAATAATTCTCGATGACAAAACCATTGACAAGCGTTCATAATAAAATTTCTTGTAGATTAATTTAACCATGGTACTCATTATTGATATAAAAGCATTATATAATTATATTTGGTTTATGATACGAAGTATGGGTAGATATATCTAAAATAAACGAATGCCTCGTAGAACAAACATAATAGTAAGATAACTACTTCGGGCAAATATAATATATTAAATTCGATAAAATTCCTTGCGCACTGACTAAACCAAAAAGTAATTAGTATCAGTTGTTTGGTTTCGATAACATATTCCGCTAGGACCATTATACACCATAAGTTCTTTTAATAACAGAAATGAACAATATTAGAATATACTGTAGAAACTAAGATACATAAGAAACTAAACTTTTTTTTACAAAATGAAATTTCTAAAGAAAATGTATTTATTGTGAAAGAATAGAACAATTTAATACAAAGTATGGTCTCCTCTGCTATTCAGAACTTGTCGGCAACGATTATTCATTCAATTAATGAGACTGTTTATGTCATATTGCGATATTCGCTCCCAATGGAATTATAGCAAATCCTTCAGCTGCTGGGTTGTTGTCGCTCCGTCCAAGTCCTTCAAAACACTTCTCTGGAGCATGTCCCATGCGTGCTCGATGAGGTTGTGATTGTGCAGGCCAGGGAAATACCTGGATGTTCTCCGTTGCAAAGTATTCACTGGTTCGCCGAGCTGTATGTGAACACGCATTGTCATGCATTAACCTAAAATCGGAGCCAAAGGTTTGTGCAAATGGGTAGACATAAGGTCTGAGAATATCCTTAATGTAATTTTCAGCATTCATGTTTCCATTTACAAAAACGAGCTCCGTTCGCCTGTTCTTAATAATACCCGCCCATAACATAACTATTGAGCCGCTGTATGGATGAACTTCCTGAACGCACCTGAGCCTTTCAGTATTTCCGGGCTGACGATACACTCGCACCCTTATTGTATCAGACTTAAACCCGAATCGCGACTCATCGGAAGACATAATTTTATCCCATTGTTCCTGGGTCCATATTATGCGTTCTCTACACCATTCATATCGACGAGCGCGATTCCCGTGACGTATCGGTGGGCACCTGATTGGGCGTCGAGCTCGTAGGCCGTACTCATGTAGTCGATTTCGCGCAGTTTGAGGACTTACATCAACACCACTTGAAATTTGTAGCCTCAAACTTATCTCTTGAGCGGTTAACATCGGCTGGCGTCTTGCAGTCAGTTGTATGTACCGGTCTTGCCGAGTGGTTGGAGCTTTTACGGCTTGGATCCTGGATCCTGGATGTTCAGCGGGTTCTCCTGTATTATTGTAGCGCTGCCAAAGACGACAAATAACACTTCTATGAATGCCAAAATGTCGAGATACCTGAGATTGATTACTTCCCGCTTGCAACATCCCTACAGTTCTTTGCATTTCATCTGCCATCAAATGACGTCACTTCATGGCGTAAAGAATATCTAACAATTTAATTTTGTCGCTAACTTTATTTAAATGGTTGGTAAAATTATAAAATCAAGACTAAACGTAGCAATTAAAACGCACATAAATTCAAACAAATTCGCAGTCATTTGAATTTTATGAAAAAACAAAACATAATCAAATTTTTTTTCAACCAGTCAGTATGTCATCAATTGCAAAAAAGTTTACTTACCTACGCACTTTGTTTGAGTAAATACTTAGAAATTAATTAATATAAATGGTAAAATTTGTAATATCACGCATGTTGCTTAGACTTTTTTGTTGTGTGCATTTAAATAAATATTATTTCGTTTAAGGTTCCAATGGATCATTTGGTTTGCTCAGAAGAACATTACAACGTACTGAGCTATACCGAATACTCTTAGGGCAATGAGTCAGACGTCAGACCTTTTAAATGGCCATTGTGGGACAATAGGTAGCCGTATGTATTATGAGTGTGTTTGTCAGAATTTAATGCATTCTTCTTGGTAGAAATGATGATCTAATTGTAAAGACGAGTAAGGGTTTTGTTTAAATATTTTAAGTATTTTCGTATATTTCCTTATAATTGGATGCTAATTTAACTGGGGAGGATATAACAATGGAGTCGATCATAGGCCCGTGCGATATAGTGACACAAAATCTTACATCACTGCAACAATATTATACATATGAAAGTGAAAGGGTTTTATATTTATCCTTATCGAACTGAAATAGTTTAGAAAAAAATATCTGACACAAAATACATATAAGAATTGTTGAGTATGTATTTTTTCTTTCTTCTTTCTTTCGACGCCCTCAGGGCCACCAATATCCGTGCGCTACGAGCAGCGCAGCGTACTGTGGCGTTGAGAGCGATACGAGGGTACGAGGCAGAGGAGCTTGCCGCCGTATACAACTATACGGCGGTTAAGAAACGGATGAGGAAGCCTCTGGCTCCCGGGTAAATAGAGGAGAAGAGAAGGAAAAATAGGATGAAGAGGCGGAGGCGGGACCTGGCGGACGCGTGTTACGGTCGTAGTGTCGATAGACGATCGACACTCTCCGAGTAGTCCTGCCGGATTGGTGTAATCATGTATGGGGCCCCCTGACGTTCCGTCTAGTGCAGGTGCTGACCGGGCACGAGTGCTTCGATTGTTACCTGCACCCGATACACACGTCTTATTATCCCAATATATTTAGTTTTTTGAGTCCTTGTTATGTAGCTAATTCTATCCGGGGTTAAAATCTAAAAGTAGTCTAAAACCGACCTTGAAGTCTAATTTATAAAATTTTAACCCTTTTCAATTGCTTCACAATTTATAATAATACCTAGGTATGTAGTTTCTTATACATTTTAAAAATTCTTCGTATGACCATATATTTGTATGCAAAACAATACATTTAGATGTGTGATTATTCAGCGTTTATTTAGATGTTTAGGCATTTTCTTTTTACAAACTTAGCACGAAGAATCTAAATTCATATACGTATGACGTAATCGTTCACGCATAATTTCTTATCGTCTCGTATATACAGATTTCGCTACATGTATCTAACGTGGCCGTGACCGTAGCGAAGTTCAATGCCGTTTTTTTTTAACGCCATGGTAACTAGCTCGTACAGCCAGTTTAGAATTTACAATGAATTTATAACAGCGAAACAACGTTAGCAAAGCAATACTGTTGGCCTTGTAAATTATTATTTCAAATGAAGTCACAGCATTCTGAAATTTAAATAGGAATATACCACAGAAAAGATGTGTAGTTTGTGTTATCATATGTCTGTATGCAAAATATTCTAAACCACTAAGCCATATACGGCAATAAGTTTCTGTTTAATACCTTTGCACTGTCAACATGATTAGCAAGTAAATATTTCTTCAAAAAATTATGTATCACATTACTTTAGAAATTGTTTAATAACTTCAGATCACAACAAAATCAATTCTTATATATGAAAGTATTAAATGACTCCCGCCCGCTTCGTTGAGCATTAAAAAAATTGGCAAAGAGTATATCGAATCCAAAGAACTTTATTGTCATTATATATATATAGATTATTACAATCATACAATACATATTATACACTCGCTTAGCTGGCGACTACTTTACCAAGTATTGGCTGCAAATAAATGCAATACATAAAAATAAATTCGAAGGTTGTCCGAGTTAATCCAAAAAAAGGCTGATCTGAATTCTACTAACAAGTAACTTTTTCGGAATATTATCTGTTACATATATTTTTACATTTAACATAGCCAATATAGTTAAGCTGTTATGATAAAATTGAACAAAGGTAACCATAAAGCTTTTTTTTCGAAATGAAAACGCTGTTGACCTGGAACGGTCTTCACAGCTTCACCGAACTATGTAACTTTAAAGTTGTAGAGGGTATATATGGGTTAAATAGCACGGACAAAATTTCGATAGAGAAAAGTAAAACACAGCCCACAAATAATCCAGAAAAAAAATTTCAAGTAAGGCAAGATTCGGACAGGAATTAGTAACTAAATAAAAATCTCTGTAATAAATCTAAAGTCAATATAAAATTAATAGGTATATTTTTCCATTTGTCAATGACAGAATAAATTACTTAAGAGTTTATTTATAACCAGCAAACAGGTCAGACCATAATTAATGTATGCTGATCACATAAAAGATAATCTTAGGAAAAGTAAGAAGTATTCGGAACTAGGATTCTTGAGGAATGAAAACAGCTTTAACAAAGGAAAATTGTACTAAATCTTTTATATTTAATACCATGGACTAAACAAAATAATAGATGGTTTAAATTGTTACTGGACAGATATCGATCTTTTTGTTGTTTTATTTTTTAAATATATGCAGACAAAAAAAAACGAAATAATGCGATATCTTCATTTACCAATAAGTTATCAAGTTTTATGAAGCTAACATTTTTAGAAGCTCTATCTACGCGTTCAGCTACGTTCTTCCTCTACGCATAAAATGTTTAATTGTGCAGAAAAATTAAGTTAATCAAACAATGGAGATCAAGTCTCTGGTATCAGGAAGTTTCAAAGTAAATCAGTTTACCCGTCTGTCTGTTAGTCACAATTTCAGCATTACATCATTGGAGTAATACCATAGTATTCAGCATAGAAGTAGCCTGGAACCTGTTGGAATACAAGAACCAATTTTGAGCTCAATAGTTTCAAAAAGTACGCATTCAAAGTCGCGTGAAAACTTATTACAGAACGTTAGAGGTCAGATAACAAAATATTTTTTTTCAATGTTTATAATTTATCGATAAATAGGTTACATTATTTTTTCATATTACTGAATTTAACGAGTTACTATATTCTTCTGTGCGTATGTAATGTGAAGATCCAATAACAATTTAATTTCGTTACCATAACTAGGGCAGAAGCCAAATGTAGGTCATATTATTAATGGCGACTAATAGCATAACAAACAAACACTCAAATAAGAGTGTTCGCTATTACGAATCGAAAAACTATATCCGTTGAACTACAACCATAAATAAAGCGATATAAAACTTATACGGTGTTATTACAAAAAAATTAAACGCTTGCTTTAAAAAGGTTGCGTTTTAGATGTATCGCGTTCGCGGTATGTTTCGCCATCTTGCTTATCTGTTGTCTCGCTTTGGTTACATTACGTTACACTTGCCAAAAAAGGATAACGCAAACTTGTCTCGGGCGAGCGCGGTGCATTTCGTACGGAACCTTTTTTAAACTAACTATTTAACTTTTTTGTAATAACACCGATATTGTTTAGGATTTCTTATGGATGTAGTGACTTATTTCGGAACACAATCTGAACAGATGATAAATAACAATGTGGCCAGTGATATTTATTTGTTAAATCTGTAAAACAAAATGGCGATGGTTTAATTGCAAATGGTACAGGTCGGAGGGCATTATTCTATTACTTTATTATCATGTTACAACTTCATCACGATATTGTATCTGAAACAACTGGACCTATGTTTGAGTACTCGACGATAGGCACTATATCTAAGCTCGTTATCAACAGGTGGTACGTACCATACTGCTTTTTTTAATGAACAAAATGATTACCTCGTATAATATTGCATTATTACTTCACGTTGAAATAAAAGAACAATTTATGAAATAAAAGAACAATTTAAAAATAACACTTTTACTTCATTAAAAAAAAAACAATAACTGTATCAGTAATTACTATTTAAGTATTGAATGACAGAATGATTGTATGGACTTAAATACTAATACATATGCTTCTTGTTTATGAATTTGTATATAAATATTCGATCGATAGTTATATATAAGAAAATTACAGTTAGACAAGAGACCACATCAAATTATGAAGGAAATTTTATAGTTATAAATTCATTATTGAGAGAGAATATAACATAGAACATTAAATAACATTCAAATGTAATAATAATAAAAACTACAACATAGATGATTTATAAACCATTAATACGATTACAAATATACACGTAGTAATAATATTAAATAATATATTTACGCATAACATATTTATTATTAACAAAGTACACATTATAACAAAACCAGGCAGTAAAAGTATTGGATGGCAATTCTTTTGACGAATCAATTCAATTATTCTCACTAAAACTAATTTACTATTAAATTGCTGTCATAACAAAATATATGAAACACATATCCAGTACATCACAGACTTTGATTACATGGATACAGTGCTATGGCACAGTTTTTTCAGATATAATTACACTCAGCCTGGTCTTTTCGCAGATAATACACAAAAGAGGCCTAAAACATAATATAATATAGATATGGGAACATTATAAGCATAAAAATATAATTGCTTACATTAAGTATAATCATGTACTTTTTTAACAAACAAAACATTTGCATGATTAAAGACAGATGCAAACTACTTAATCCAAAAATTTATTTTTTTAAATTCACAGATAATATGTGAACCAATAACATATAAGAATTTTTGAAAATGTGATTTAAAAAGGGTAAAAGGGTATTGAAAAATGATATGAAACTTTTGTAAATTTTAGTAACGACATGTGAAAATTGGAATACAAACTCTTGGTTACAAAAAAATTAAAGCAAATCTTTGTATTATTAATATTTAATTGCGTCATGGACACTGGTTTATGAATATTTTTGAACCCACTAATTTTTAATCATGTATATCTGGTATTGGATTTCATGCTGACAAGTTAGTCATTTAGAGATATGAAATATACAAATTAGTAAATGAAATATACTGAGAATAGTACAATTAGTATCGTAAATACAGGGCCATTACGAATTGCCGAGTTCTTCTGAATGGATCTTTCTGCATATGTCTCTAGTAATCTACATGATAAGGCTTTCTTTGTTCTCAAATTTCCTGTGACCCTTATGACGTAACATTTCATGCCGGTCATCACCTCAATTGGGTCACCTTTCACATCCAGCGCGTTAACTACAGTTGTGTTTGTTATTGTTGTTGTTACCAATGACGTCATTGTGTTGTTTAAATTTGTTGATGGAATCCCAGACGTCGTATTGACCGGTACTAATGTACCATTCGGTAGCATCGCATAAAGGACGTTTCCAGGGATAGATGAAGAGGGAGCCATTGCGGGTACGCCGTTCACAGTATTAACCATTGTTACATTTGTTACCGTTGTCGTCGTAACAGTATTGGGTGATGTTACATCGTGATGCGTTACAAAAGTAGTCATAAACGTACAATCTATTTTAAATTCTTCATAGTGGCCAGTAGAGTTCTTCACACCGAATAAGCAAATTTCACCTGGTTTAATTTTGTAGTCGGGATTATTAGAACTATGATCGTATGCTCTGTCAGCAAGTGCACCAAGGTTCATGAGGGCTAGACCGGTAACCAGTGTTCCATATTTGCTGCCTGAATCCATAACCTCATAAACGTAACCCGGTGGGCGACTTTGATATACCGGGTAGAGTACTGGGGGACCGCCACCCGGGGGTATGTATTTGATTGTTTTAGGAGGTGTATAGCGATACTCGTTATTAGCAGCAGTGGTATATGTTATTTGCTTTTTAGGCAATGGAGTATGAATTTTAACCGGTGTGCTCTTATTTCCTGTATGTATGTTTTTACCCCCTGGTGAGGAATGTACATCATTGCTTCTTGACGTCGAATATTCATATTTGCCACCAGATCGTGTATAATTATGAATACCTGTTGACGAATTATACCTGCCTCCTGTCGAATTGTATCTACCTGCTGATGAATTGTATTGACCTCCTGTAGGAGGGTATCCCGTATTGCTTCCCACTGTGTTAGGGTATCTGTTGCTACCTACTGACGAATTGTACCTACCTCCAGTGGTAGGATATCCATAATTACCTCCCGACGGAGGATACACGTTACTGCCTCCTGATGTAGGGTACCCATAATTGCCTCCAGATGATGGATACCCACGATTGTCGCCGGATAATCCACCTGAGCTCGGGTAACCATGATGATCACTGCCAGAAAGTCCGCCAGACTTTGGATAACTATGATCGGTTGCGCCAATACTTATATTTATAAGTGAATTCAAAACTAGTGTCCAGAATAGTACGCGCCATCGTAAGTACATATTTCTCTCAGAAATAAATAAAAAAAAACACTTGTACTATACACGCTCAAGCGCACACAACCACTCTCGCAAATACCGTAGCGAGAACTGTCTGACGTCAATGTCTAACGAGAAGCTTAGTCTATCTCTGGCGTGAAGCTTATTCTTATGTGCCTAAAATACTGTGACGTAACATAGATGATCCCGTACAAGGTTCACGCCAATTTTTTTAATAGATCTGTACAATGCAGTAGATAACGAGTCAGAAGTAAGTCACGGATAATTTACTATCAGTGTTACCATTTTGAAATAGTTGTCTATCTAATTCTGCTAAATGGGCGCTGCATTTCGACACTCGTAATATGAAAAGATATTATCATTTTGTATTTACGCGTACAAAATATATAAATTTGTTATTAAAAAACATGTTTTTATTATGTAAGATCGTGATGATAATTTTCAAACGATAAGTATTGGTTCTCGATAAAATACCAGTTGGTACTTATATACTAGGCCAAACAAAACTGCATCGATATTATACGAAAAAAATAAATTTAAAAAAAACTTGATACAAGCTGTAAATAAAACTGTGCTGAAAATTCCTACGAAGAATAACACTACGTCGGATTAAAAATAATCTTAAATCTGAAATAATGTGTTTACGATAAATACCACATCAGTTTCCGTGATACGGAATTTCATTATCAAATAAATTAAAAAATACCAAAACAGGCCAAAAAACGATATATATTGCATTTTTGAATCAGCCGGGTGTATACATGCAAATCCAGTCAGTAAAAAGTAATTATTTTGATATTACTTGCAGATACTTCATTTTTATTATATGATTAGTTGTTCCGAAGATGTCTACAACGCAACTGAAAATAAAGATAAATAGTATAGACTTTTTTTGAAAATGGAAAACGATTTATTTCCTGAATATTTGGTTGATATATATTTAATTAAACTAGTGGGCGGCCAGTGATCGACATTCGACCATGGTTCTATGATTTTTAAAGTTTGAACTTTATTAGGTTTCTTTTGTCAAAGGATTATACTTCTATAATCAAAGGTTTTCATCATGACTACTCAATTATTTGCCATTTGCAAATAATTGAGTAATCTATAAACATAAAAAAATCTATGAGTAGCTGAAAATTAGAATTAATTATAAATTCAAACAAAAAACAGGCAGTACATAATGTGGTAAGGCTCTCAAATTCTAAGTAAACGTAACTTTACGAAAATAAATAAATTTATCGCAACCCATGATACATTTGTCAATTAATTTTACACGACACCATGAGCGGGTGGTATTTCTGGATGATATTGGATTAAATGTAGACTGTTCATTATAAGAAATAGTGATATGCCCAATATCATGTTTTGGAAAAGTAATGGATACACAATATAATCCAATGATGATTGCAAAAAAAAGATGTTTTTAATACTACCATTAAATTTTGAGAATAAATTCAATTTTGTTGCTACATCAGGTTGAACTGCATCGTTGTAACCGCGGATGAATTACTTTTATGGACAAAATTCTTATTTTGATTATAGAAAGTATTATTTGGCTCATAACAGTATCGTAATATCTGTAAGCGGAGGCTAATGTGTATTTTATTTTATTTAATATGCTTGTAATGCATTTTATAAGAAAAAAATAGCTTTCTTCACTTCATCTCCATATAAACTTTAACTATGGCAAATTTCACGTTCATTCGTTCGTGCAATTCGCTTAAAACAGGGAACAAAGTGTTGGCTCACGTATTAATACACACATAAAAAAAGTCTAAGCAACATGCGTGATATTACAAATTTTACCATTTATATTAATTTATTTCTAAGTATTTGCTCAAACAAAGTGCGTAGGTAAGTAAACTTTTTTGTTATTGATGACATACTGGCTGATTGTAAAAAAAAAAATGATTATGTTTTGTTTTTTCATAAAATTCAAATGGCTGCGAATTTGTTTGAATTTAAGTGCGTTTTAATTGCTATGTTTAGTCTTGATTTTATAATTTTACCAACCATTTAAATAAAGTTAGCGACAAAATTGAATTGTTAGATATTCTTTACGTCATGAAGCGACGTCATTTGATGGCAGATGAAATGCAAAGAGCTGTAGGGATGTTGCAAGCGGGAAGTAATCAATCTCAGGTATCTCGACATTTTGGCATTCATAGAAGTGTTATTTGTCGTCTTTGGCAGCACTACAATAATATACGAGAACCCGCTGAACAGCATCCAGGCCGTAAAAGAAGTACAACCACTCGGCAAGACCGGTAAATACAACTGAAAATACAACCCACCGATACGTCACGGGAATCGCGCTCGTCGATATGAATGGTGTAGAGAACGCATAACATGAACCCAGGAACAATGGGATAAAATTATGTTTTACGATGAGTCACGATTCGGGTTTAAGCCTGATACAAGAAGGGTGCGAATGTATCGTCGGCCCGGAAATATTGAATGGCTCAGGTGCATTCAGGAAGTTCATCCATACAGCGACTTAACAGTTATGTTATGAGCGGGTATTATGAAGAACAGGCGAACTGAGCTCGTTTTTGTAAATGGAAACATGAATGCTGAAAATTACATTGAGGATATTCTCAGACCTTATGTCTACCCATTTCCACAAACCTTTGGCTCCGATTTTAGGTTAATGCATGACAATGCGCGATCACATACAGCTCGGCGAACCAGTGAATACTTTGCAACGGAGAACATCCGGGTATTGCCCTGGCCTGCACAATCGCCAGATCTCAACCCCATCGAGCACGCATGGGACAAGTTCCAGAGACGTGTTTTGAAGAACTTGGACGGAGCGACAACAACCCAACAGCTGAAGGATTTGCCACAATTCCATTGGGAGCGAATACCGCAAGATGACATAAACAGTCTCACTAATTCAATGAATAATCGTTGCCGACAAGTTCTGAATAGCAGAGGAGACTATACTTTGTATTAAATTGTTCTATTCTTTCACAATAAATACATTTTCTTTAGAAATTTCATTTTGTAAAAAAAATGTTTAGTTTCTTATGTATCTTAGTTTCTATAGTATATTCTAATATTGTTCATTTCTGTTATTAAAAGAACTTATAAAGACAACAGCTGTTATTTTTACATCATAGAACCCTAAAGATAATATATTAAAAATAAAATACGTTATAATGTGAAGAACCATCCTAAAATTTAAATTAGTACATGTTGCTTAGACTTTTTTGATGAGTGTATTATAGGGTAACAAAATGATTTTCAGGTCACATTTCAAGGTAAAATAAATATTGTGCTTTTAAACGCGTTAGATGCCTCATTCAATTAGTTAATATACATTAATTTAAGTATATTAATACAACATAATGTACTGGTTCTTGTCTTCGTTTGTGGCGATTTAATTTACTTCTAATTTATTAACTTGTTCCATATGTTACCTAATAAAAAAAAACATACTGAAACCTGGCCGTAGAATAAACGTACAATAAAAAAAAGAATCTTGTAAATCGGTTTTCTGATCTTCTGTTTATAAACTCGCTAACAGACAAAGTACTAGATTTTACCAGTCGTAATATGTAAGGGTCTAAAATTAATGTCAAGTCATTGGATTTTTTAAATATCTAATGGGAAGCAAACAAATAAGCGGGTCACCTGATATTAATTGATCACCACCGCCCATAAACATTAGCAACTCCAGTGGAGTTGCAAGTACTTGACCTCCCATTGCACGGGTCAGCAGACTGGGAGGCAGTCGGAGAACCGGGCTACCTCAGTCGGGTGTGGCGTGGGTTAAACGCCTGTCGCTGGATGCGTTGGGGAGCTTGCTTGCTAACGCAACCCCGAGGCGCCCCCAAAGTGACGCTTCATCGTGGAGTTCTTTAGTCGGTAAGAGTCATCTTCGGACACCGTCCCACCGCGTTTACGTTGTGGGCGGTCGACACTACTCAGCGCCCCGCGCCCCACCCCCCTCCCCCGGCTATTGGGTGTCCCATGCTGGATTCTTCTCCACGTTAAAAAAAGGGAGTCGCAAGTGCGTTGGCATCCTGTGTTTAGATAGGGATGGGGGAAAGGGAAAGGGGGAGACGAGAGAAAGTGGGCCTCCAGCGCTCTCACTGACCGAACGAAACGTCACAATGCAAGCACTGTTACTTCACATCGGTTTTCTGAGGATGGTACTACCTCGGGCGAGCCGACCCATTCATGTTGAAACCAGTAATAGCTTCAGCGTGGCTCTACCACTTATCGATCTGTGAATATATTGGCAAAA
Organism: Antheraea mylitta; assembly: GCA_014332785.1. Lineage (NCBI taxonomy): Eukaryota > Metazoa > Arthropoda > Insecta > Lepidoptera > Saturniidae > Antheraea > Antheraea mylitta. Next base: position 7,152,446 of record JACEII010000003.1, read on the forward strand.
TTTTCTCGAGATCGACTCAAAAAGCACTCGCGATCAAACGTTTTAGCATCCCTTTCTTTAACGTGAGGATATTCATTAATTATGTCCGACTACCACGGACTAAGACCCCACGGTTTACAACCGTAACTCTTTCTGCTGTAATAGGATGCGGACAGAGTAGTGGTCGATTCCTAGTAATATATAAACATATAATATATATAATAATAATGACGCACTGATGTTTTTTCAAGTTAAAATTGTATGATTAAATCTTCATTTATATGTTTAAAACGAGAGAGTATTATTATGAATTGAAAAGGCGGCGCTGTCTGCTGTTACGCCTAATTATCGTTACTCAATGTATTTAAAAGTAAACAAGTTACATGAATACAAGTGAAGAACAATTGTTGAATATTTAGTTAACAACAAATGTATTAATGATATAGTATGTAGAATATGCGCAAAACCATGTCTGAGGAAGGTTGTCTTGAGATATATCAAGTTACATGTGTTACGTTCCACACTTTTTCCTTTGCTGTGCGTGTAACAATTTTATCGATCATTTTGAATTTTTGATGTGAAATATCTATAAACGGAGGATAAACCTGATAGTTGGCGTGGCGACGCAAAACACGAACATTGCACTATAACATAATACTCAAAAACATTTGCAACCCTATCTTGTAGGCCACTTGTTCTACTCGTGTTACGGGGCACGCGCCAACGACCTTGCGCTTTTTTTTTCGAAATGACTACGCTATTAACCCAGCAAGGTCTTAACAGCTTCACCGGACTACTAAGGCGAGCGCTTAAGACACTCAGCCGATTTTATTTTGGCAACCAGCTCAAGGGTGCACGGCACACCTCGGCTTGGCTGTTGCCTGTTGCATGCAAAATCGCGACCTATTTTAGCTAACCTAGCTAACTATTCATATATGTATGAGTTGTTGAAACGTATATGTGTACCAAGCATACACGCCTCAACAACTCCTCCATATATTTATTATCGGAAAATTGAGAGTTTTTCAGTTCAATAAGGGAAAAAAAAAGTAAACCTTTCCACTTTCATGTGTAAGCGTGTGGGCGTGCACGTGTGTGGGGGTGATCGTGTAGTGTTGTAGCGGTGATGTATATTTGTGTGTCACCGTATCGCGCAAGCAATGCACTCATGGGCTCCCTACCGAGGGATCGAACCTAGGCTTGAGTCGCTGCCGTGGGAGGCCTAATTGGGTTGACGACCTTGCGCCCTTTGATAAATGTCGCCGAAAACACCGCGTCAGTGCCTAATTAAATTTTTGCAATTAATAAAAATGAGTATTTATGTATTAAAATAAATAAACATTATTTTTTTTATTGAACTAACTTGTAATTTTTTTAGCTTTATCTTTTCATTATTTCATAACTGATTCTTAACGTACTCTGTTCTTTTATGCATATAACTTATACAAAATAATTTTGATGTTTCACATCTGCCAGGCGTCCCGTAACGGCTCATTTTTTTGCACACTATTATCAGGGTACAGAAACATATTGTCGTATAGTCTTTAGGAATGTACCGTTGATAAAAAAAAGGATTGTTCCTGAAGAATTCCTCAATACTAAATGAATGCGAGCAAAACCGCAAGCTAAGGTTAATAACCAATTTTCATTTAACACTAAATGAGAGGTAATAATGATTACTAAAAGTTATTCTTAAGAAATAAATATAAATCATAGCAAACTCTTTGGATTTTTTTAAAGTACAATTCTGTACTGCATTAATTTTATGTATTCTATAAGGAAAACTCTTTCCAGTTTTGTATTCACCTCTTTACATATATTAAAATTTAACGACTAAATAATTAAAGAACACTTGAGAGTATCTACAAAAATAGGGTTTAACGTTTTACGATACAAACATTTCTGATATGAATTAGAAATAACCACGACTCTTTGACTTGTATCTTAATTATGAAGGACAAATCTTAGTGACTTTTATATTATTTTTATGCTGACGTCAAGGGACTGAGTAGTGAATCGTATCAAATTGCGATCACTCCTCTCATTAGGCCCCCCTCGGCAGCGGCTCAAGCATAGGTCCGTTCCCTCTGTGTGGAGCCCTTGAGTGCGCTGCTCGCGCGATACAGTGACACAAAATCTTACATTACTGCGACAATATTACACATATCACCTCCACACACGTGCACGCATACAAACTTACATATGAAAGTGCATGAAAGTGGAAGAGTTTTATTTTTTCTCTTATCGAACTAAAATAGTTTAGAAAATTATCCGATACAAAATATATATAAGAGTTGTCGAGGTATGTATTTGCGGCGCTCGGACCGCCAATTGCTGGGGCGGCGGCGGCACTCGGCCGGTTGCTCCTCAATATAGAGGGGCCGGGTGCCGGGTGCCGTCGACTCTACATGGGAGTCGTGCGGGCGATAGCCGCCTACGGGGCACCGGTGTGGGCAGATGCCCTCGGTGCCGATAACGTGCGCGCGCTGCGTAATGCGTAGCACTCAGTGACACTGAGGGCGATCCGGGCGTACCGCACGATGTCCTCGGCGGCGGCCTTTACACTCCACTCGCCGGCTCCCTTCCTTGGGAGCTGGAGGCAGGGGTTCTCGCCGACGTGTACGAATTCACGGCGGCGAGGAAACGTAGTGAGGAGCTTCCAGCTCCCAGGGAGATAGAGGTCAGGAGGCATGAGTTGCAGGAGAGGGTAATTAGGAGATGGATGCAGGACCTGGCGGACGCGCGCTTCGGGACGTACACCGTTGACGCCGTCCGCCCAGTCCTACGGGAGTGTGGCTCGCTGACGTTCAGGCTGGTGCAGGTACTGACCGGACACGGTTGTTTCGGGTGGTACCTACACCGGATGACTCGCAGGGAGCCGACCGTCGCCTGTCACGAATGCGGCGCCGAGGAAGACACCGCGCAGCATACTCTCTGCGAGTGTGTTGCGTGGGAGAGATAGCGCCGCACTCTGGCGCCGGTGGTGGGGGGAATTGGACGCTGCCGGGCGTGGTTTCGGCCATGCTCAGCAGCGAACAGGCGTGGCGAGCAGTGGCCTCCTTTTGCGAGGAGGTCATCTTACAGAAGGAGGCGGCGGAGAGGGCCCGTGAAGCAGACCCACTGAGTGGCCGTCTCCGCCAACGGAAGACCGGCAGGAGGACGCGGCGCTTTGCCCAACTTCTCCTGTCACCGTAGCCGGACTTGAGGAAATGGGTCGAGGGACCCATCTCCTCATTGCATAGGTCCGGCGGACGAGGGAAGGCAGCTGGTGTGTACCCAGTCTACCTCTCTATAGGTAGGAGCCCAGCGGCCACATTCCGCCGGGCGGACCGTTGGGGCGGCTCTACAAGGTTTATTAGCTAGAACGATCCCTTGCCGCCCGAACAACACGGTCTGTCGGTACACCGTGAGAGTCGGACATAACCCACCCTCTCCCTCGGTATAATAATTTCCCCACGTTAAAAAAAAACAGACAACAGCCCAAGCCGAGATGTGCCGTGCACCCTTGAGCTAGTTGTCAAATAAAATCGGCTGAGTGGCTTATGCGCTCGCTTTAGTATTCCGGTGAAGCTGTTAAGACCTTGATAGGTTAATAGCATAGGCAGATCGAGGAATAAATCCGCTCTTCCTTTATATTGCCAATTCCAAATGATCTCTGAGCGAAACCAACAAGATTGAAAAAAAAAGTAAGAATTAGTCTAGCTAAAGGTTAAATAAAATCAGCCATACTTCTTAAATACTCTATTCGAGATTAAAAAATAAAATATAAAATACTTTATTCAATTTAGGACTTGAGAAAGCGCTTATGACGTTGCAGTAGTTGGATAACTGGTTTGGCAAAAAAAACATGTTGTGGAGACGATTCCACAAGAAACCGGTTTGTTTTTTATTGTATACTTTTGTATTGAAACTATATATATTTTATTACAACTATAGAAAGTCACAATTTAGTGTGATTTAATCACTACAACTAAAACAATCCCATTATCTTATTTTAAACTAGCTGACCCGTGCAACTTCGTTTGCACCAAATTGGTTATCACGCGAAAAAATTGTTTCTTTTTTTTATCGTAGCACGGCAAAATGCCTGCACTATGCCTGATGGTAAGCACAGTACAATCCAAAAACAATAGCGACCACCGAATGACACACTATCCATCGCTGGTCGCCACTATCATGCCGGCCTACAAAAAGCTGAATATGCACAGGCTGATCCCGAAACGCGACGCGCAGAAGCGAATCACTATTACGGATTTTTTCGTCATGTACATGGTGGTTATGACCCAGTCAGGCTGTAAAACCCTACCACCCCGCAAGTAAAACTGATACCCGATTGCAGCCACAACTACCGTTTCCAATTGTGAATCCAAACTATCCACGGATTCACTTAAACATATACCCAGATTACATGTATTCATTTTTTAAATAAACCTAGTACCCATTCGTGGCGTCATCTACCAGGATCAATTAAAATAAAAACTAACCTACATAAAACTGAATAAACATCTCTACCACTTACTTTATCATAACTATCTTCGACTTGTATTAAAACCTTTTTATACTTCATTGTATTAAAGAAAAATATATGAACACCGTATCGAAGCGTCAAACATCCCGCCGAAAACGTCAAATGTCACTTGCTTGAAACTATTGTCTAAGAGTTATAAACTGTTTCAAAAACGTATTTGAAATATATTTCCAATATATTTTTATAAATAATCTCTGTACCACTCACAACATAGTACCTATCACCTTCAAACCAAGCCAGTTTTATACATCAGGTTCAATCCCTCGGTAAGGATCCCTTGAGTGCGTTGGTTGCGCGATACGGTGACACACAAATATACATCACTGCTACAACACTACACGATCACCCCCACACACGTGAAACACATGAAACACTGAATGATGATGAATGAAACATGTTACACATGAAAGTGGAAGGGTTTACTTTTATCCTTATCGAACTAAAAAACTCTCAATTTTCCGATAATAAATATATGCAGGAGTTGTTGAGGCGTGTATGCTTGGTATACATATACGTTTCAACAACTCATACATATATGAATAGTTAGCTAGATTAGTTAAGATAGGTCGCGATTTTGCATGCAACAGGCAACAGCCAAGCCGAGGTGTGCCGTGTACCCTTGAACTGGTTGCCTAAATAAAATCGGCTGAGTGCCTTAAGCGCTCGTCTTAGTAGTCCGGTAACTTATATACGTATATAAGTTATTGAAACATGCATGTGTACCAAGCATGCGTGCCTCAACAACTTCTATATGTATTTTGTGTAGGAAAAAATCCTCTAAACTATGTAGGATAGGATAACGAAAAATAAGGGTAGAACTCTTGTGTCACTGTATCGCGTGAGCAGCGTACTCAAGGGCTCCACGCCCAGGGAACAGATCTAAGCTTGAGCCGTTGCCGAGAAGAGCCTAATTTGGTGTACGGGAGCGAAATTTAGTCCCAGACCACGGCGGCGTGATCTGCGGTTATGCGGGCGTGGGTGAGAACACGCTCTGTTTGAAGAGACAGGCTGGTAATGATCGTTCGCTGACGTGATTGAATCAGGAGGGTCGGTAAAAATGTGTCGCGGTCGTCTTCTATACTGCGCAGCGTTGGGTACGGGTTCATCGTTCGCGGCAGATACCACTAACGGGCTGGGATGATTCGCGGCTTTTTCGAAATAACTACCTGTAAGTGATTTTATATACGCTCAGATAGAAAGCATCTCCAGGTCCTGTAGAGATCCTTATTCCGGACGTACCATGGGGCACCGGTGATTTTACGTAGGGCTCAGTTCTGGAGAACCTGCAACTTTTGAATACGATTTTGCGCATGTGCAAAGACCGAACAACTGTACGTCATAATCGGACGGATGCAAGTTTTGTATAAAGTGAGTTTGTCGGGGGATATTTTACTCTTATGACAAAGCAAATGATAGAAACGACCTAAGACCATACGGCTTTGTTTCGCACTCTTTCTGTGTGTGAATCGAAATTTAAGTGTTTATCTAAAGTAACACCAAGATATTTCACCTCGCCGGCCCAAGGTATTTCGGCTTTGTATAGCCTGATGGTCGACGACGCATATATTTGAGATGGCGTCAATCCCAAGTCATACGTTTACGTTTATCGTTGTATATGGTGGTCAATAATGTTTAATAAAATGAAATTGGTTCTTTGCTATGAAAAAAATAATTGATTTGAAATTTATTATTGGAACGAAGTTTCCTTACGGCAGGCTTGGAGGAGATAGAGATTTTGCTGCGCGACCGAACTGAAAAAAATGTGATAGTAAAACTGTAACGAAAAGTGCATGGAATAAAACAGTTAAATGAGACGTGCGCAGGCGCGACAGTCGTATACATAAGCGAGTAGTGTATAATATCTTTCTCTTTCTCCTTTTTTGTAATTATTTCTATTTCTATGTAATTTTATGTTGTCAAACAAAAATAAAGAGACATATTTTGTTATTTTAATTGATAATTTGAATTACGATTACATAAAATTGAGCACGATTTTTTTTTCCAAATAGTGTCGATTCTACATTAGCCGAAAGAACTTCGTTCCTACCTGGTGTCCCACAACACCACATTCTTTTTTTTATTTATAAAATATATCAGCGGGTATATATATGATTGTTTATAAAAAATGTGTCTGAATGTTTAAATACGTTTAAAAGTTACTGAAAAAAATGTTCCTAAACTTATTATTGATTAATCATAAATCAAAATGCCTATTAAAAATACAACGTTAACCCGCTACCAAGTGTCCTAAATTCTGTCTATTGATATATTGATAATTTCTGTAGGTGGTAGAGCCACGCTGAAGCTATTACTGGTTTCAGCATGAATGGGTCGGCTCGTTCGGGCTAATACTGCCAGAATACTTACAGAAAACCGACGTCAAATAACAGTGCTTGCATTGTAATGTTTCGTTCGGTCAGTGAGAGTGCCGGAGGTTCCCTTACACTCCCCCATATACAGGTTGGAAACGCGCTTACAAATCCCCTGGTGTTGCTAGTGTCTATAGACGGTGGTGGTCACTAAACATCACGTGACCCACCTGTTCGTTTGCCTCTTATGATATAAAAAAAATATATTGATGTATTAAAGAACCAGGTATTCTAAAATTCTTGTTCTTTTAACGTTGCCGGCTCTTGTACTAAGGTGTCGCAAAAAAGTCTAGTTACGTTAACTGCAAATTTTTGTTTTTCGTTATTCTGGAGAACTCATTGCGTTTTATGGGACAAAGAGTATCCTGGATGTAGTCTTCTAATATTAGTTATCACCGTGTCAAATTTCGTTAAAATTGGTTCAGTACTTTCAGAGTAATTCGGGTTTATATTCTAGACTTTAATCCTTTATCCTGGTGAACCCTTTGCGTTTTATGAGACAAAAAGTATATTTGATGTAATCTCGTAATATTAGTTATCACTATGTCAAGTTTCATCAAGATTGGTTCAGTACTTTCAGAGTGATGCGTGTGCATAGGGACAGACAGACAGACAGACAGACAGACAGAAAGACAGACAGACAGACAAAAATTGTAAAAAGATTATTTTTGGCTTCTATATCGATAACATAGTCTACTCTGATTAAAATTTTCAAAAAATATTTAATGTACAGATTTCGACTTGTTACAGTTTTATTATAGTATAGATGACTATATGATCTAAGGCAATAAACACACTAAACTTCAAGGACTGAATACTAAAAAGGTCAGTTACTAGAACTAGTAGAAGCTAACTAGACGGGATTAGAAAAAGTCCAACCACCAACAGTACTTGCATTGTTACGTTTCGTTCGGTCAGTGAGAGCGCCGGAGGCCCATCTACCCTCCCTTCCTCCTCCAAAAACACAAACTGGCAACGCACTTGCGACATCCCTGGTATTGCTAGTATCTATGGATGGTGGTGATCACTTAACATCAGGTGACCCGTCTGTTCGTTTGCCTTCTATGACATAAAGAAACAGAAAAAAAGTAATAATGACATATCCCTAAATTAATTACACATAACAATATACAATAACAACAATTTTAGTGTATTGATTTTGCGATAATCTACACTGTTGAGTAGTTTTTGAGGAAAATTATTTTACCGTATCCTTCTATTAGCAACACTTTTTGAATGATTTTTCCTCAGTCTTATTGTTTACTAAGATCACAATAACATTATACTCATACTAACTTGTATATATCAGTTCGTTGTTATCAATTAGATATAAGAATATACACTTTTCGAAATTCTCCAAACAAAATAGTACCTTGACATAAAACTGGGTAGCTATTATAAGATAAGCATAAACGTATACACATCAAAGCAAATATAGGTTTCCGTGTAAACGAAAAGAAAATGAAATAAATGCACAAATATATATCATGTACATATATGTAGATTCCCAAAGATTACTTATATACATTTATATAACCTAGTTTCGAATATCCATCGGGCCTTGGACTCTCCGGCACGGAATATTGTGGATTATAACCTAAAGATGGCCATAAACAATGAGAATGCAACCGCTATAAAAACAATAACGTCATTAAACCAAAAATAGTAAATAATTAAATAAATGAATTTAAAAAAAAACTGCTCACGAATACGATTTTTTACGTATACAAAACATTACACGGAAGCAAAAAAAAGGTGGAGACTGCAGAATAGAAGAAACTGAATAAAAAAAAGTTAAAAAGAGTTTCGAATGAGATTACTAAAGTATAACATACTAAACAGAAATTATTTAAAAAAGAACTTAAATAAGTATCACCAACAAGGTGAATAAAATGTTAATTACAATTCTATATGAATCATAAGGCGTTTGTTACGTTTTACGTCACTAAACTAATTACATCCACCTTTTCATGCAATAGCAGTAGGTACACTGACACGATGACGTCATTGTTAAGGCCTGACGTCCCCATGACTAAAAGCGTCATTTCAAAGATGAAAAAACGTAGTTAGCAAATAAACAGTTTTTCATTTTAATATATACCAATTTTAATTAATTCAAATCTAATACACATATAGTATAGACAATAATTAACTTACCATACCATTATTATTCAAGTTTAAAGGTACTTTCAGGTGACAATTCATATGTATTTAATAAAAATTAGTCAATTTCAACAAAAATCTAAGCATAGTTTCGAAACCACAGAAGACTGATTGTCTTCACGCTCTATTTAGTACGTATCTACGTGTCCAAGAATAACAAAGCTCATTATTTTTATTCATATCTGGCTTTTAAACAATTCCATATGTGTAAAAAAAAGATTTTTATAACCAGCTTAGGAGTTTATTGGGTGAGGAGACAAAATGTACACATTCCGGACGACAATTTAAGAAGGTAGCAATGACATACATTAAAAATATAACTTGTTTCACACCTTTGGCTAGTTGTATTTTACATAATTGACTGAAACGCACGCTAAGTTAATTTTTGTAGGAATACAAAAATACTTCACGAGTATATTACGTATCTACCAGTAGAATAACAACACATCTAGTAATCTGAAATGTTAAACGGAAGGGCCGATAAAATCTTGTTTTACCGCAACAAACGTTGAACTATTAAAATAAACGACTATTTGTAATTAGCAATTTCCTTTTATGTATCTTTGTAACAACACGAAACCTAGTTGACGTGTGATAACAATATAAAAAACATAAGAGCATGCTATATTTGCATAACATGCTTTGTATGTATGTGTCTCAAAGATGTTAAATATTTATCCAATGAGGTGATAACACCTTAGCAGTAGAATTCAGCAATCAGCAGTCTTGCTTATTGTTGATGTTATATCCTTGTAGGATTACGTGTCGCGAAACAGTACTTATAATATCCCGATGCGACTATAGATCATGATGGTAGAATATATTCTTATACTCATTGTGATAACTACCACTTGCAAACCAGTCTTACTTTTAAGTTTAACATCTTCAGCCAAATCGTCACTTAATCACGTAATGTGAGGTTGTGGTCAAAACTAGAACTATATTGGGTATATGTCATATTCTCAAATAATGTAAGAACGAGATACCTACAATGCTTCCATTGACATTATTGTTAACTGGAATAGTGTAATAATTTGAAATTAAAAAAAATTCAAAATACAAACTTTTATTTATAACAATTACCAAAAAAATATATAAATGTTATAGTTAGTTACATTTAAATAATATATCTATCACATTTCAAGACTTTTCCGTTTCATAATTTTCTTAAATCTAACTTTTGTAAAAGTTTTAATGGAATATTCTAGCAATGCACTAAACAGCTTTTTTGTTTACAAAACTATTTAATTACTTTATCCCTGATACCTTTTAATTAGGAATAATTTATAAAATTAAATGATAGTTTATTTCGGCACAATCACCCTCTGTTCAGATCATAACTTTTTTAGATCTTGAGTTAGTTGATTCTGAGTAGAGCTCAGACTTTATTAAAATAAATGTATAATAAAAATACTACAAAAATTAACAATATTAATTCAATGGATGTTTTAACTTTGGCTATTAATTATTAAATAGATTTTCTAGAAACTTAATGATCAAATTAAGTGTATTATATAGTCACAGTAAAAAATAAATGGTGATTTATTTTTAAGACTACAAACAAACAAAAATTACAAACAACATTTCCACAAATAAGTCTTTGTTATTATAGTTTTTAAATAGTGTGTATCAACTGGAAAGGTATCACAGAGAGTAAATACATACTACTAACTTTTGAGCTAAATTACTGTATAATACTATTGCTTAGTCATAGCTGCAGAGGAAAAAAGTGAAATCATTCAAGTAATTAATACCATATTTTCCTTATAACATACACATTTTGGAATTTCATGTTTCTACTAAAATAAAAGTATAATGCTTTGTTTAATAATGAAAAGTAAACCTACACTAACACAATATAAGGAAATAAAAAGAAATTCAATCATATGAGATTAGTAAACAAAGCCTAATAGAACAGCAACAGCCAATATTGTAAAAATGGGGCCATTCCGTACTGCAGAGTTCTTTTTAATAGATGTGACTGCATAAGTCTGTAGCAGTCCACACGGTACAGACTTCTTCATTTTTGATGTCGGAGTTGTCCTTATAACAAAACATTGCATGCCGGGTGTCACATCGACTGGTTTGCCTTTCACATCAATAGCATTGGTTACAGTCGTGTTCGTTGTTGTAGTTGTAACTGTTACAGATGATGTCATTGTGTTGTTTGGGTTAGTTTGAGCAGTTGTCACATTTGCTGTAGTATTTGAAGGTGTTGTATTAACTGGGACTAATGTGCCGTTCGGTAGCATCTCGTACATGGGGTTGCCGGGGGCAGGTGTCGAACTCGAGACTGGTCCGGCCACACCATTTGTCGTATTCACCATTGTTACATTTGTCACTGTTGTCGTTACTACTGAAGTGTTCGTTGCATTATGTGCTTTCGCTTCCTCTTGCAATATAAAACTGGATATTAACTGGCAGTCAATTTTAGTTTCTTCATAATCGCCGTTGTCTTTTTTAATACCAAACAAGCACACTTCGCCTGGTTTAGGGGTATATTTGGTATTACTATGGCCACTGTGAGCGTAAGCCGCGCCAGCTAAAGTGCCAAGATTCAAGAGTGCTAAACCAGTTAGTAGAGTTCCGTATTTACTGCCCGAATCTTTCATCTGATAAACGTATGTCGGTGGTTGACCCCGGTATACTGGATAATTTTGTGCTGGACCACCTCCTACAGGAGTGTATCTAATTTGTTGAGGAGGAGTGTAGTGATAATGATTATGTATAGTAGTAGTGTGTGTCGTTCCGGCCGGACTTTTAGCCGGGTAGTTGTGACTATTACCCGAAATACCTCCAGAAGCTGGATACCCATGACTTCCTCCCGATGACGGGTATCCATTGCTGCCACCAGTCTGGCGTCCGCTGCCGCCGCCAGATAATCCTCCTGCTGGGTATCCATGACTACCGCCAGACGATGGATATGCGTGGCTCCCACCAGACGATGGGTACCCATGATTACTGCTAGATGGGTATTTGTGACCACCACCAGACAATCCACCGGAGCTTGGGTAGCCATGATGGCCTCCACCGGAAAGTCCGCCAGACTTAGGATAACTGTGACTTCCTCCACCGTAACTTCTTTTAGCATTAACCTGTCTCACATCTATGAGAGATATCAATGCTAAAAAGCAAAGTGCTACTCGCCAACGTAACATTATTTTGTAAAAAAAATAATACACTAACAAAACATGCACTCTCGCGCACAGGACTGTTGAATCTGGGGACGTTTCATTATATATATTATATAATCTATGGAGCCTACTGCCAAATGTTGGCGTCGAATTTACTTTGTCTCTGGTTTTCACTGTCTATAAACTAATGTGATCTAGGATCTGTAGCTGAAGCACAAATATATTTGTATACAATATATACATACGTTAACTAAGTTTTAAAATTACAGTCGCGTGAAATGTTAACTCACTATGTTATATATTAAAATTCAGTCAGTCTGTTACTAAATTAAACATGAAGATGTATACCAGAAAGAATTGCACAAAGATACGCTTTAATGTTACTCGAAGAATATGTTTTCAGCCAATGCAGTATTAATAATTATTAATATCATGTAAAATTATAAATTATGTATAAAGATTGTGATATTGGTATACTCAAGTGTAGTTGGAATATTATTTTAATCAAAGACTATAATATGTATATTTTTTTATATAATACCATCACATTGTAGTCGTAAATCTTTATGTTTCAGTACCTTTTATAGATCCATAAATATTCTCTTTTGTAAATTTTATTATAAATTTATGATAATTAGTTTAAATAGTAGCGGACAACACTGTATATAAAATAAAAAAAACATTTAAAATACCTGAATGCAGTTTGTGACAGAGACACGAACTTCTATCTGTTATATACATTACCTATGGTTCAATATTATTACGCAGTAGGAATATTACAACTGATAAAAAGCAAAATACAGTAGATACGATATATTGAAACGTTATCATGATGTTAAACGATATATTGAATTAATTTAGCGATCTATTCAAAAGAATTAATATGAACTCAACACTAAGGTACACAACTTAAAAGTGAAAGAGTAAGGTATCCTTAAAAGAAAAGTGCAAAGCCTGTATTAAGAATTAAATATGCACTTAGTATCAGGACCAATACTATTTTTTTTAAATATTCTTTATATTTGCAATTTACATCTTTCATAAATACTACACTAATAGACATATTTAGAGAAACGCAAAAAAGGTAGAACAACTGAAAATATAACTACTATAAATATTTAAGGACAGAAGTTTTTGAATGGAATTTAACTTACGGCTTTCATTTGTCTTTAGCTATCCAGTCATTTAATTATACTTAGTGTATAAAATTCTAAAGTATTTTGTTATTTATTACAAATAAAATATGATTAATGTTTTAATTACATTTCTTTAATTATTGAGAAGATTTGATAGATTTGAGTTATATTGCCGGGTCTCAGCGTTACTGAGATGTTTAAAGCAGTAACTTTGATGGAAAATGGTTATATTTAAAATGTATTGGCTTAAACAGCCAGTCTAGAGATACATTATTGAGTAAAAGTCTGATATTCGTATATTGAATAAAATATATCGATATTTGTAGCTTCTTTTCTCGAAATTACTATGCTATTAGCCTAGCAAGGCCTTAACAGCATCTCCAGGCTACGATATTTGTAGCGATATATCGGATAAGTGCGATATGTCAAAGCTAAGTATATATTTTTTTTAATAACAACATATATCGAACACCCCTATTACGAAGAACGCGTAATAGCGTGAACATCACCTGTACGACTAATAGTCTGTGGTGAACATTATTACCACATAAGACAAAAGATATAATTTACTAATATTATCTGTACAACTACAACAATAAAATAACTGTGACTAACATAAATATGTATTCATATTTGTACATAAATTTCACTATCACTATAGAAATTAGCACCCCAAATCTCGAATTATTTTAGTTTTCTAGCTACATGAAAGTGTTTACAATGATTATTGATAATACATAATTATGACTGGAACTTGTTGCTTGTTATATACAATGTACTTTTAATTTCATTTCAAGTAACCTACATAATCAATCAGGGTAAAATCCTTATCTTAATACACAAAACAAGCAATAATAAAATATGTATATCTTTATGTATAAATTATTTGTCGTTGGAAGCATTCAATTAAGTTTGCAGTGTTTAATCTTTCAGGTTACTGGTAAATTTGTTGCTCAATACATTATATACGTATATTAAGCGTGTTTTTTAATTAAAACGATTTCAATTTAGGAAGATATTTGAAACGAAAGAAATATAAAGATATTTCTTTTTTTTTAAATACAATCAAGTTATATTTACAGTTCATTACAATTACATACATTTCAATAATTTTTATTATTTTTATTATAACGTATATAAATAGGTACAAAACTAATATATACCTACACATTGGTTCCTTCGTATTCAAAAACAGTAACACTAAACTTAAACTTAGAAACAAAAAGTCTAGGTCTTTTTAGTAGCATAAATCATGTAACGTATCACTGACTATATAGCAAATGATAGCACTGCTCACGTGGCAAGCCTGTTACATACATATAATCTAAATGGAACGACGCTTTGTAACCATTTGTGAGATAGCCGTTCGGCATAATAAATATCCAGATGAGCACTACACATTTTTTTATCACCCTAAAATTTTTAAATCTTTATTTGAAAAATCATACTGTTAAAGCTCAATTCAAGTTACGTTATTAAAATAATAACTTTGACTTACAACTGAACTGATCGGTGGTGAATTGTTATTTACGTCAAGTATATTACTGTTACTTAATGTAGATGACTTTTTTTAAAAGGAGTATTAACTGGATAATTTTAACGTTATAACGAATCACGGTATAGCGTTGTTGTTTATTATTTACGTAAGGTTTGCTAGTGTCACATGGACCGCACGCCTGCGCGTTTTCCGGTTAGTGCCGTTCGCGGGAAATTTAAAGAGGAAAAGAAGAAAAGATGAGAATGATTAAGTTTGTCCACGTGCCTACAAATTATTTTAATCCAGGACGTATTCTAACTGCAGACAAATTTTAAGATTGATAATGGCTAGCTAGAAGGCTCAGTTAATTTAGAATATTTGTCATGAGTATACTTTGAAATGTTTTAAAAAACTGCCTCATGGATATAACTTTTTTTTCCACTACGTGTTCTATTCTTTTATTAAAAAAAAAACAATGTTTTGGCCTCCACTCAAGTAAGGAGTTCCGTGGCTAAATTCTCTGTTCTCATCCTTAACTTTCTCCATAGGTTGATTAGCTATTTCAAATTTCAAGCTTCAGCAAAAATGACCATACATGTGCTGTTTACATGAATTTTCTTAATCAGTTAAACTGTATATGTATATCAAAGAATAACTAACATACCAACGCATACATCAAACTACATACTGTGTTTTTTTTTTTTTTGATCTGACTACGCTATTGACCCAACAAGGTCTTAACAGCTTCACCGGACTACTTCCAACAACTGCGGCCAAACCGTATCTCCTAAGGTAGTGAAAAGTGGGTAAAAGTTTTTATGACATTTTTTAAATGAACATTTAAAAAATAACGCACTCTTTTATGATTTTATATCTATCAGGCATATAGCCATTCAGTTAGAAAGTAAAAATGATGTGTTTCGTAGTTTTTTTAGATACAAAATTAAAAGAAGTTCCGGATGGATGCTAGAAAATAATAAATAGATTTTTTTTTTAATATTATGTCCTACAAATACGATAAATAAATGAGAATGAAATTTGTTATTAAATTCGCTTGCGGTCATTCCCCTTGTGGTCTTATTTATAAAGAGAAAATGTACAATTAATATCATTAGTAACAGCATTAAATCGTTCAACAACATGGATTACAATTTTCATATAAAACTTCTTGAAAATTACGTGTACTAAATTTAACTTTATATAACTTGTATATCTATCTAATACCTTTAAACGAACAATTCTTGTATATTTTTAACCGACGAAAAACACGGAGGAGGTTCTCAATTCGACGAGACGGACCAAGAGTCTGCAGACTAAAACAAAAAAAAAAATTGGATTGTGAATATCTTCAAATGAAAATCTTGATGATAGGACGAAGAGCAGCTGTTTGAACTGTACCCTGATTGTTCTGAATGATACCCATTGCTTATCCAACCATTTACATCGTTAGTCAAACTTTATATTTCTCCGTTACATTAATTTATTAACACAAACACAAATATAGCCAACAAAATATATTTCTTAGCTATTAGTAAGTACAAGAGCGCATAATCCTACGGTAGAATAAAATTATGTTGGTTGTTTTTAAATAACTCATGAGTATTATCAAATGGAGAGAACTTGGGTAGTCCGGTGAAACTGTTAAGACCTTGCTGGGTCAATAACGTAGTCAGATTGAGAAAAAAAGGAGAAATCTTGTTTCAAAGTTTTAGAGACATCGTTTTCCTTATCTGGCTCTATGTTTTAAAAAACAGACTTATATGTGCGAGAGAGATAAACAGATGTTTGTTGAAATAACAGCTTCGGAACGCTAATAACTATTGGCACAATTTACTTCGATGATCTTTGCTTAAAAATATTTTCCTGTTTGATTAAAGTAATTACAGAAGCAATATCACAAACGAAATTAATATAACTCTAGCCATTAAAATAAAATTAACAACTCAAGCACTAACAATATAAGAATGATTTTAAAAATGTACTATTTTATAATACTACTAACCCCTGCCCGCGACTTCGTCCGCGTAGTAATAGTTACTTTGGGCTAAACCTAACACACAGCGGAAGCTCTAAAGAGAAAAAAAATCCCCGTAACATTTTTGATTGGTGCTGCGCTCCTATTGGTGTTAGCGTGATGATATATATAATACCTATAACCTTCCTCGATAAAAGATCTATATAACGCTGAAAGATTTTTTAATAGGATCAGTAGTTCCTAAGATTACCCCCTACAACGTCACAAACTCACAAATTTTACCTCTTTATAATATTAGTATAGAAAATGAAGTTATTGTCAAAGTTAGGGCTTTGTATTGAACAACAAATTAATATCTAAAGCCAGAGGCGTAACACCGCCGTGTCAGCAATATAGGGTTCCAGCGTACAATGTATGTTAACAAAAAATCTTAAAAGGTTACCAGTAACCTTATTATTATTAAGACGCTCACAATGAAATAATTATTTTAAAAAAACGCACTATAGTTCCCAATATAATTTAACAGTAAAAAATCTTCGAAGCCCGAAGCTCCCCTCCCAACAAATTATGATGCGGGCCCCTTCAAGTTTAGCCGCAGTGGCGTAGGCAGTGGCCTAGAGGTCAATCTATATCAAATATATTATTCTATCACCATCCTAATTTTTTATATTTTTATTTTGTACTAGCTACCACATGGAACTTCAATTAGCATATAAACCTTAATAAGAATAAAAAACAGGTTAGCACCATCTATCGGTGAGTTATAGTAGAATGAATAACATAAAACCCGATTCCATGACAAAACATCAACTTTATCATAGTTTAATAAATGAATATTCATTAATACATACAGAAAAGAAGAAAAGAACAAGACTAACAGCAAAACAACAGAATATTCCAAATAAATAGTAGAAACTTCGCATTGGGTCTTTTTTAGCGTAACTATTTATTATGAAACATGTTAATATATAAATTATTTTCATATATAATTTTTGCTCAAGAAAGATTTAGACTATAAATCTTAATAGCAATAAAATTATCGGTAGTCTCAGTTCAACAGGTCGACTTTAATCTAACAGTATTACTGTAGAAAAACATAGAGGACGACACTGATAAGCTTGAAAAAGGATTCATAAGGTTTTTTTAAATAACGCGATAAACAAAAAACGTAATGTAGTGATTTTAATATGCAGAAACATAAATATACCTGTTTCTAATAAAAAGAACAACCTAGTATTAAACTTTATTAATAACCTTAAAATTCTAATAACATAGAGACTAATTCACAAGAATTTATTAACTTTGACAAAGTAATTATACTTATTACATTAAAGAAAAATATTAACTAGGATTGTTTGGTGACTCAAATATAAAATGTATTACAAATTATATTTTTTTAACTTTACCTATCTCTAAATAAGAAAAGTAAGATAATTTTTGAATATAATAAAAAAATAGCGTCAATTGAAACAAACATTCAAT
Source organism: Antheraea mylitta (assembly GCA_014332785.1). Lineage (NCBI taxonomy): Eukaryota > Metazoa > Arthropoda > Insecta > Lepidoptera > Saturniidae > Antheraea > Antheraea mylitta. The sequence continues at coordinate 7,170,689 of JACEII010000003.1, forward strand.
TATTCTTATAATATAATTTAAGTAGAAAAACACATGTCTGAAAATTATAAAATTACATTATTACATCGACATTAACACTAACTAAATAACACAGTAAAAGAATATCGAACTTTTTTTACACAGCAATGAACATAGACATCCACCACGGCGGATTTGACAGCCAAGACTTCAATTTTTGTTTTGAAGGTAATAATCCGTCCGTTTCTTTCTTTGGTTCGGGCATTTTCGCATAGTCTAACAAAGCATAACAGTCTATTTTCTTACTCAAATAAGAATCTTTTGTATGAATTTCAACAGCACATTCCAAGCTTGAAGGAATCAATCGTGGCCCTTTCATGTTAAGTGGATCTGTTACAGTTGTTGTATTAGTGCACACTGTCACATTCACTACTGTAACATTTTCTACTGTCGCTACTGGCGTTAAATTTTGTGTTAAATTGTGTGTCAAATTTTGTGTTAAATTGTGGGTTAAATTTTGGATTAAATTTTGTGTTGTATTTAGTTTCGAGTCCACAACTGGCACATGTGTAGTTGTCGGTTGTACACTTGGCTTATCTGTTGAATTAACTGTAGGTATTACGGTTATATTATTAATCGGAGCTAATAACTTGACTGAGTCATTCGCTGTTGTATTTGTCAAAGTATTATTTAAAATAGAAAGCACCATGGTTGCAGCCGTAGAATTTAAAGTCTGAGATATTGTCGTATTTAATGTTGCGTTCACTGAAGGAGTCGTAATATTTTCTACAGAAGGAACTGTTGAACTCAAGAGTGGAATCTCTGACGTTGATAAAGTTATTGATGCATTCGCTATAATTGTTTCATTTGCCTTCGGTATAGTTGAAGAATTTACGAATGATAGTGACTGATTAACTGCTGAGGTCGACGTTGTGTTCAACGTAGATACGTTCACTGGTGTATTTATTTTAATTATGGTAGAATTTGTAGTGCATACTGTAGAATTGATATTTATAGGCTTCATTTGTTCCCCGTCATTAGTAAAAGTGGATACAATTTCACAAGGTATTTTGAGAAGGTCTTCTTTTCCGTTTTCTTTGATCCTTAAAGCACATGTGGCCTTTTCTGATACTCTACTGTCAGGCCTAAAATTATTACTTGGATTAGAAGACCTTCTGCTGTAATAATCATCATAGTAATAGTGTTCATGGTAGTGGTTGTGTGACCGTCCCATATTATAAATAGCTAAACCAGTCAAGAGATCTCCATAACGGCTATCTGAATTTCGATATTGATTTACGTACACATATTGAGGCGACGTATAATATGTTGGCGGTATATGAACACCTTGTGAGCCATACCAGTTATTACGAGAATTGGGTTTGTAACCGGTGTTTGTATTATACGAATTACTGGAATGGTACGTAGGCTTGTAGTCGTTTGAACTTGTATATGTTGGAGAAGCAGGCTTCCAATAGCTAATCGGCGCTTTTGGTTTACTTGAACCAGACAAACCAGAGGATGATTCTGGATACCTTACACCGGATGTTCTTGATGTTCCAATGTCTGCAATTCCAGCAAACGAAATTGGGTATTCTGGTTGCACGTATGTTGGTATTTTTGGAGTATTATATGAAAACGAATGACTTCCGTATCCAGAAAGTCCAGATGACGATGATGGATAGCTAGATCCAAAGTCCCATGATCCGGAAGATGCAGGCGATTGATTATTGGTGTTCCATCCTGATAACCCCGAAGAGGATGAAGGGTAATAATGATTACTGGATGATCCTGATGATGAAGACGGTCGGTTATATGAGTTGGATCCGGATAATCCTGAAGAAGATGAAGGGTAATAGTGATTACTGGATGATCCTGATGACGAAGATGGTCGGTTATATGAGCTTGATCCGGATAATCCTGAAGAAGATGAAGGGTAATAGTGATTACTGGATGATCCTGATGACGAAGACGGTCGGTTGTAAGAGCTTGATCCGGATAATCCTGAAGAAGATGAAGGGTAGTAATGACTACTCGATGATCCTGATGACGAAGACGGTCGGCTATATGAGCTTGATCCAGATAATCCTGAAGAAGAAGAAGGATATCCGTAGGACCTCGAACTCGAACCCGAAAGTCCTGAATATGATGACGGATAACTATAACTCGTATGATGACTACTCGATCCCGAACTTCGTCCAGAAGAACTTGAACGTGAACTACTTCGACCGGAACTTCTGCCACCGGATCTACATTCCGCAATAAACACAAACAAATTTATAATCAAAAGGCACAACAGTAATTTTCTGTTGGCCATATTGCACGAGTTAATTTCACGAGAGCGCGAGCTTGTTTGGTCGCGATATAACTATGTTAATAGTTATTAGTTTTATTTAAAGCGTTTCTATGTGTGCGTCGATGACGTCAGTACGTTTAAGAGGCGCATGGGCGCACATATTTATCACGTTCCGTTTTCTCGCACTGTTCCCCGAATAATAAGCATGAGTTTAAAGGTTAAGTCAACAAGGTTGCTTTTATCGTAAAAGTCATTAAGTCCATTGAAAACGTCGATAACTGGAAGAATCTTATTCTAATATAGTTGTATACGAGAAGTTACATTCAAAAATAAGCAAAATCCAATTTTAGCCGTTCCTAATATTTTACGCTCTTTTGCAAGATCTTTAAATTTTATTCATGGAAAATATAAAAATCGTTCATCATCGTTCTCTGTGCATAAAAACTGGGGGAAAAAAAATAAACATGTTATATGAACGATTAAAATTGAATTTTAATCATTTTGGAATATAACCACTCATTTATTTAATTATCATTTTCTTATTAGTTACTATGAGTCATAATATTACGATATTACGGACCTTCCCAAAACCACAACAATCAAGTGAAGTATCATCACCTTAGTATATTTTAAATTATGATGACGCATTAATACAACTGACATGAATACAAAGCTTATAAGCCGAAGCTTTACAACGACTTATCATTTCTTAATGCTCGCCTGGAGGTACCACCCTCAGTGTGAAAATGTTTCTCTAAGCAGGTATCGGTAATTCCACAGGTGTCATTCAAACTCGCTCCTATTTGTAGAAATTAAAAGTACAATATAGTCTAGCAAGACTCGTTCACAGTAATAAAATTTAACCAGAAAGTTATATTATCAATATGGCTATTGTAATTATGTTCCCACCAATTTGCAAAATTACGATTCCAGGTGCCAGGAGAAACTATTTTTGTCGTTAACTACTCCACACACAAATGTGCATATTTCTGAAAAAAAAAAGACATCTTCATATGTTGATTTACAGGGTATGTAAACCGCGTGGTATATGCCAAAGGTACTACGTCAAACTATTCGTAACATTTTTTATAAATCGACTTTAGCAGAAATGTGTCAATATTAAGATTTCTGCTCCGCTTCGCAAAACAATAAATTCTAAGAGCTGATAGATAATACTGACATTAATTAATATAAACAAGATAATTATACAGAAAATTTGATGTAACATTCCAATTAATCACACTAGACTTGAATTACCTTATTAATTAATCTATTTATTTTACCACTAACTCACATATGTTTTATATTACCGGAAATACTCGTGCGTAAACAAAATCCCCGGTAACAATTTCCTTATCGAATACATATTATTCTCTCACGCTTATGTATAAGTTGTTGGAATGAGAATAATCTGAAAAACCCAAATACGTTTCCGGGCTCGCGTCAACATTCCTTCATGTCGTATAGCTAATGCTCACGTCTTCGCTTGCGTTAATATAAAACTGATCTATTTCTATATATTTCATAATGATCAGCTTAAATTTATATCGCCTAAAAATAACCTTAAATACTTTAAGGAGTAAAAGTGTAACAAACAAAGACTTTCGCATTTATAATATTAGCTATGATGGCTAATAGAAAATTACAGTTGCGCTTTTAAGTTATAGATTTCATTTGGTTCATTATCGAATGCAGATATCGAAGCAGAGGTTTCGATTGAAGTAGTTCAAGTTCTTTTGGAAGCAATTAAGATAGTAAATATTCGATTAATTTGTCATTACGGCACTAATATCCATCGTCCTCACATCACCAGGCAGTGGCGGATTTGCCGTAAGGCCCAGAAGGTCCGGGACTAGGGCGGCCAATCGTGACAAAAAAATCACAGATGATAAAAAAAACTCAAATTACATATGTAAATATTCTAAAGCCCCGCGCCCATTATGGTGGGCCGTACTGCATCGCATCGTATAATAAAAAAACCTTAAGAAAATCAGACAAAAAAGTAAATTCATTATGTACTCAATATGATGGGTGTTGAGAAAGGGGTGACTGGAACTTATCTACTACATGGCCTGGGACCTTTGGCGGCCAAGATTGCAAATCCGCCACTGTCAACAGGACAATATGGTAACAGCAGTTTCACCCGTTTCTCATATGATTTTATCAGGTTCGGTTTAATTTTGCCGGACCTAGGGGAGGTGGGTCGGGGGCCCCATCTTCCCATTGCACAGGTCCGGCGGACGAGAAGGAGACGGCCGGTGTGTACCCGGCTGTCTCCTTACAAGACGAAGGCCCGGCGGCGATACTTCTGCTGCTGGGCCACACCGCTGGGGCGGCACGATGAAGTCTATAGAGATCTCGTGCCACCCCAACCATAGCGGAAGACGTACACCGTGGGGTTTTAGTCCGTGGGAGTCGGACATAACCCACCCTCTCCCCCCGGGAGGGTGGGTATCCATAAGGGATTTCCCCACGTTAAAAAAAAAAGGTGCGGTTTAATTTTATTACCATCTAAGTCTAATACCAGCTTCGATAGGCACTTAGACTTTTAAATTTGAATCATATACGAGGATGCCAAAGAGATGGAAAAATGTGAAAGAATATTATTGTGTGGTTTAATCAGCCAACCGCAGCCAAATGCTAAAATATATATGGTAGTAGTGGGTAATATTATATAGCAATTATTGTAAGACAGACTTCATAAATAATGTTACTTGTTATAATTTTATAATGATACATTCGCTATAATTATAGTATATTATATTACAACGAAATAATAAAAATATCGATTTCACTTAATACAATTATAATACAGCGACATCTATAAAACACACCTTAAAAGAATTCGTCTACTAGATAGAGAGAGGCTAATTTGTTTTTAACGTATTTATAGATGTCACTTTGTAAAGTTTATAAATTAATAAATATTGGTCGAAAATAATCAATTATTGTTAATTTCGTAAACGAAGGCACATTAAGATGTATTTCATTGGTTGAAAACTTGACTTGATAGAGTAATAGGCTTATTCTTCAGCACAGTGCGAAAGTTAGTATATTAGCGTAACGAAAGTGTTAATGTCATGAAAGTGTAATTCTTTGAGTACTTTATAAGTAAACAGTATTGATATTGGATTCTGTAGATTCGTTAAAGCACACTTTATAATCTAAAATAAAAGATCCAACAAGAATACCTCCATGTTGTTAGAACATTGAAATAATCAGAAGACACTTGTATTACCTATACTCGACGGTGAAGGTCATAATCTTGGAGGTTGGTTGCTCCAGAAGAAATAAATAAACAAAAAGCTTTCTTAATTATGTTTTTTATATTTATTTTATCATTATATTTATAATAATTTATAATAATTTTAAACCCTATAATAATATTTTTATTTTGTTTTGTAGAAACTATCGACTGCTTAGTAGTCCGGTGAAGCTGTGAAGACCTTGCCAGGTCAATAGCGTAGTCAGTTCGAAAAAAAAAAAAAATCATGCGCAAGGCTGAACTTACGGCTACATTCATAGCGGACAAAGTCATTGACGAGGACTTATACACTTATGATTAAAAACATAATTAGGTTTTTTTCTAATATATATTTATCTTTCTTAACGAAGCAGAAACAAAAATCTCCTAAAAATCAAATGTAGAATTTATAGCATAATAACAATTGATCAGCCATGAAAAATTTCATCGGCCTTGAGGCAAACAGTTTCAACAAACATTACTATAGAACACCAAAGACATTTTACAACTGACCGTTCGATCACGTGGCATTCCATTAACAACAATGAGTTGTAAATAGCTATGTAATAATCTTTTTCAACCTGTAATCACCTCTGTGAAGGCGAACACTATTCTGCAACGCTTTTTGCCGCAACGACACAGCAGTCACGACAAACGGTTAGTTCAGATCATGACGTCGGAACAGAACCACATTTAAAATGTTATTTCATATGACAGTTGCCACGGTATTGATATGCGATGTACTGTGCAGTGAGGGGAACATGATCAAACCGTACGTATTCCCGATACCATTCGAATTGCCTAACCGTAACGATAGGTCCGAACAGTGCTGGCTGAGGATCGAAGATGTCGAAGTTACGGAAACCGTAACTATATATTGTAACATCGCTCGTGCGTTCCTCAGCAGCTTCATACGAGATTACAACTACAAGGAGATGACGCAGGACGGTGTCCAAGTGAGTGTGTGGACCGAACAGGAATTAGATCCTGAAGTGATAATCAAACCTCCCAAGAGCAACTCGATTAAGGATTGGAAGGTCGCGACAGTGTTGGATCCGATAACACGTTTAAGACTTTACGTTACCAAAAATGCAGACTGTAGACTAATTATGTATAGTAGGGAAGGTATGACGAATTATCAAGTCGATTGCGAGAGTATTCTGTACTTTATAAACGAGCGGATGAGTGGCAGTGCTGTGAAACACCGTGAAAATACACTTATTTTTTATTTATGCATTATTTATTTATTGTTTCAAAGGTAGTTTATTAAAATTAGTATCATATTATTATATTTTAAGTTATTTCCTTCATTATAAGATGTATTTATTAAATTATTTGAAAGTATCTATGAGTTTTTGATATCATATTATCAAAAGAACTGAAAAACATTCCTAAGAGGAGCAAGTAAACGACTGTAATGTCTGTTACTTGAAGGTCGTTTAGCGCCGCTGCCAATTAGTTCCATTTCAGTCATACTATTTAAAACAGATAAATATTCATATTTCATGTATTAGTAGAGTAATTAAACTTGAGTCATTGTTGAGTTTAATTAAAACACTCAGAAATTATTACATAATTACTTTTGGGTAGTTGTTGGCTGTATAAACACAGATAAAAATATATTAAGTTGGTGTACTAAAAGTACACAAAAACTTTACGTAAACAATTCATTTAAGAGAATTAATATAATGTTTATTTTATGAATTCTTAACTTTATTTATTAACCGGTTCCCGCGACTTCATAAAATGTTAAAATATTACTGCCTATTAATTACCTTTGTTAAATTTTATCATTACTGCTCATTTTAATCTTATGTATGATTATATAAAATATCAGGCAGTCAAATTCTCCTCAAAATCAATTCAACCCATTCGGAGCTGAGCCTCGACTAGCCAGAGACATTTCAATTTAATTTATATGTATAGTAATAAAACAGTTACACTTTCCTTATATCAATAAGTTTATTAATACCTCCCTATGTATGTAGCTTGTCTTCGTAGCTTAACATTTTATCGTCTTAGAGAACGTTGTCACCCAACTTCAGGCAAGAATATTGTTAAACTGGCAATAACTTAAATGGCAATTTTAAGTCACATAGGAGTGAAGATAATGTAAAGATGTTAAAGAAACAATATATCCAATGCTTTTTAATATATCCATTAGAATATTTCTGTGAATTGCCTCACCTCCTGGTCCACTACTTATTAATTATAATTATCATATTAATTTATTCTTGTTATTTAAAATACAGAAGCATGACTCATTACAATTTATATTATATTCGCAATCTTAAAATATATAATTAATTTAGTTATCAATTAAACTCGTTTTCTTACACCGACGTATTCATTACCAATATTCAAAACCATCATCCTCGGTAATTGTTTCGTAAAGTAGCATATGATAATAAAAATTAATTAGTTTCAATTGTTTCATTTCATTTCAACTATAAAGACTGTCACGATAATAAATAAATTATAAACTAGAGTATATTACATTTTTTTTATATCATAGGGGGCAAACTAACAGGTGGTTCACCTGATGTTAAGTGATCACCACCATCTTTAGACACCAGAGGAGTCGCAAGTGCGTTGCCAGCTTGTATTGGTGGGGAAGAAGGTAGGGAGAAGGGGAAGGGAGAGGGAGGGAGTTTGGCTTCCGGCGCTCTCACTGACCAAACGAAACGCAACAATATAAGAACTGTTACTTTACGTCAATTTTCTGTGCGAGGGTGGTACTGCCCCGGACGAGCCCATTCATGCTGAAACCTAATACCTTCAGCGTGGCTCTACCACTATCTAAAAACAGTGGCGACAGCTCGAAACTCTTTTATCTATCGACAGTCATAGTTATCCTGTTTAGCCATATATGCACTAACTGATCCAAACGCCATGCAAATCTATACTAATATATAAAGCTGAAGAGTTTGTTTGTTTGTTTGTTT